>VYZQ01013796.1:31017-41298 GCA_013400655.1 Mystacornis crossleyi | reverse complement strand
CCGATCCAGCCGTCACCGCCCGCCCTGTCGCCCCGACCCAGCCGGTCGCCACGACCCTGTCCAGGGTCCTGGTCCTACCGTCCCAGCGCCCACTCACCGCGTGTCCGAAGCCATCGCCGCGGGAGCCGCGCCCCTCTGAGAGCTGTGCAGGCCCCCTGACACCCAGCCCGGCCACAGACAGGCAGAGAGCGCGCACACCCCTCCATCGCCCGGACGCCGACAGTACTGCCCTGGTGGTTAACACCCTCTTTTTGTCTCTGTCCCCGCTCTCTCCTCTCCCACAGTCCTTTTCCCTTTTCCTTTCTTTTTTTCTGTCTCTTCTAGGCCTCTTTCGCTCAGGCAACTCCTTTTCCCTCTCCTTTTGTTACCAATAAACGATTCCCAGATACAAGGTTTGCCTCGTTTAGCTTCATTCTGCTCTCAACCATCCATTTTCAAAAGAACTCCTCACAGTTCCAGATAGTGGAACGCGACATCCATTTATATAGGTTCACAGAAATATACAAATAGAGTAAAGTGTTCTGTACTTGAATAGTCAAAGTACTTACAGGTATTTTCTCTTTTTCAGTTTAACTGCTGTGGAGTTTTTCGCCTCTCTCCTTTCCTGCTTTGTGGTGACTGAACTCTCTTTCTTCTTTATTGCCACAAAGGTCAACTTTCTTCATGAGCCTCAATTCAGCACAATCAGAAAGAAATACAGAAAACTGCACTTGTTTTGTCAGTCATAAAGCTGGCATAGGTTCCTAGTGGCATGTGCTTGGATGTTAAAGTCCAAGTCTATGAAAGAAGGATTTTCTCACCTCATGTAAAAAGAAATTAAGAGACTGAGAGAAATAGGAAGGAATCACATACAGTTCTGAGATTCTATAGGAAAAAAAACCTCACCCTATCATACCTTGTGAAAAAAAAAAACCTGAGTCTGGCAGCTGACTTGGTCATTTGCATTCTACTATTTATATTAAATTTAGTTCATCATTATAGTACACAGTAATTTTCCTAGAAAAATTGCATCTTTCTTTAAATTTTACGAAGAGATTTCTAATCAAACAATGCATTTCTCATAAGCTTACAATCCCATCCAGTAGGACCTGAACCTACACTTCCTTCCATGTTTTAACTGTCTTATACTGTTTCACTGGGTTTTATTGCTTATGGTTTTATACCACTCTAATAGAACTACTAGGAAGTAGCCTTCCAAATGCATGCTGGAAAGCTGACAATAAACCAGAAGAACCTACCGTTTCCTGATTAGGTTGTATCTAAACAGGATTGTAGAATAAGATTTTTTCAGTAATTCATTAGCTAAAAAAATTGTTACTTCTAAGAAAAATGAAACGGAGATAATACAAGGCAAGGAGCAGCCAGTATGTGGTGATAAAATGGTAGTATGTGAAAGGAATGTATTTTGTGTCTCCTCACCCACCACTGTATAATACATTGAAAACTATTTTTTTTTTGTGTTCATTGACCTAAAAACCCCAAAAGTTTTACATATTTTATTTGGTTCTGGGTTTTTGGGGTTTTGAGGCGGATTTTTTGCTCGGTTTGGTTATTTTTGGAAAGGCAAAAAGGTAAATATCTTCAGTTTTATTTATACAATAGAAATACAGGAAAAATATAGAATTGACTAGAATTAAGTTTTGACCATCAGCATGCCAGGAAACACTAGAAAGAGCCTCAGCCATAAAGACCCCTATATTTCAACAAGAAATTCATGCTCAGATGCCATCACCAGACACTCCATATCATATCTGGTATGAACTCTGTGCATAGGCAAGAGCATCCCATCTCTTCTCATGTGAAGGTGTTACTGTGAAGCTACAGCCTGAAGAGTGACCACCCCATCTGCCTGAAATATAAGTTTGTGCTCGCTTTTTCATCACAGCTTGACACTATTCTCAACTTTTGATTCAACCGCATCAGCTCTGGGATTGTCCAGCACACCTCTGTGAAGTGCAATGTTCATGAAGAAGAGCCAGGAGATATTGCTGAACATCACATCCCAAGTGCTCTGTCTCAAGTGCTGATCATGTGGCAAATGTCCAAGTAGCCCTTTACTGATGAATCAGTTACTGCCACATGAATTATCCTCAGTGCTAACTCAGGTAAGCATCCCTATGCTGCTAGAACTGAAAGCTTCTCTTGCCTCTGTATTTTGAAGGTCTGGGAATGCCTACTCCTCAGCAAATTCAAATATTTCTTGTTATCCAGATGAGATTTTCTGCAAGCCACAAAACATAGAAATTCTTCAAAGCAGAGAAAGAGGGTTTTGAAAGGGTTTAATGAATCACTTCAATGTTAATCACTTTCATACAATCATTCTTGCATTCTTAAAATCTCTAATTTTGAAAAAAGAGGATTACCCTACAGATAGAGGGAAGAATTCACCTTTCTTTGTCATCTTCAACATCTTAAAGTTGCATAAATGAGGAAATCTGATGTTCAACGAAGAGAGGTGATGATAACTTCCATCCTCCAGAGTAAGACATGGATCATCTCAAACCACAGCTGATAGCAAACTCAGGCCAAACCTTCTCTCTTTTCCTTCTCCAAAAATACTGAGTATGACCTGTAGCAATAGAAAGTTCCAGAAGGAAGAAAAAGAGAGTGCCAAAGAAGGATAAAGGCAATAAATGTAGGGGACCAAACTGATGTATCAGGTTCACTGTTCATCTTCTTGGCATGGTGCAGGAGATGAGGGAAAAGGGGATGCTGCTAAGGAAGAGGGGATATTCCATGTAGCTTTCTTGCATTCTGAAAATCTCTAATTTTGAAAAGCAGATCAGCTCCCTAATCCTTCTGATCACTTGTATCAACACCACTGGCCAATGGATGGGAAGGAAAGACTGATCAACAGGTGTGACAGGATGCGAGGGACAGCCGTGACCCCAACACAGTTCAATAAATACTATTAACTTATTTAGCTACAAAGTGAAATTGCACTCTGATAATGGCTTATTTGCCCAGTTACATCAAAGTGAACACAAGAAACTTTAAATCAACTTATTTAAAATATAACTGAAAGGCTGTTTAAGCAAGCTTAGTACACTAGTATCTCTCTTACACTGTTGTGACAATAAATGTGACCCAGAATCCCACAACAAAATGGAAGATTTTTGCCATTGGAACTCTCAATTATCTGTTATTTTATCTATTGTAAATACCATTCTAGAGCAGCATTCTAGTTTTTCTGGTGGTTTTTGGTCATAACAGCCCTTTATGAACATCCAGAAATGTAGAACTCTTCTTTAGTAATACTAACTTTTACCATTAATATTCTTCTGTTGTTAGATTTTCTCACTGGCTCTAATTTTATAATATTTCTCACAGATGGCCAGAAATAACATGCATGCAAGGATAAAAAGGAGGATGCAAATTTCAAAACAATGCCATAATCTTCATTGCAGAAGTGTTCGTCTAGTAATTAAGTATGGAGCTGCACATATGGTGTCTGATTTATCCTCATATTTTCACTGATGCAAGCGTGCTATGATAATATTAATGTAAATGTAACCATACCACCTTTCAGTCAGTCTGGGAGCACAGAAAAGCTATTTTTTTCTTCTCTTTTTCCATTAGTAATTGCTTTTTTTTCCACTAGAAACTGAAAGAAAGAAAGAAAAGTTGCTACAAAGTCACAGGTTTAGCTATTGCAGACTTTTCTTCTTCTCCTTTGTGTATTTAAGGGAAATAGCTACTTCCCTTAAATACACAAAGAATTTAATTCTCTTTTGGTGGATCAAGAGTTACATTCTTCTAGTTCACGATTATTTCAGCAAAGTTTTCACTCCCAGCAGACACTATGATATCCAGCAAACAAGAAGAGTTTCTTTAGTGAAATATATTCACGGCTTCTGCCCTCTGCCTAAATATCTTACACTAAAATTTAACTCCTGCTGAAGAGAAAAACTACAGTCTCTTAACATGGAGCAATAGAAAAAATATTTCTGAGTTCACAAAGTCCTTTCTTGTAAGAACACTTAATTAATTAAGAGCACACTCTAAAGTTTTTGTTAATTTTTACATACAATTACTATGTTTTTTATTTTGCTTACCACTCATTTTCCACTCTGTTTTTTAAGCCCAGATCTGCCAAATTCTGACCCTTCATTTGTGAGCAGTTATGTGTCTTCTTCTGGGTGCAGGTGTATATTAGAACAAGCCAAAAGGAGTAGCAGGATTCAACTCCTGCTCATAGAGTTCAGCTCCTAGAAAGCATAACCTTCTATTTTCTGTACTTCAGTTCTTGATAGTCTTGAGAGACTGGGTAAACTCAGAAATGTCCTAAATCAGAAATTTATGACCAGCACTTCTTAGAAGGTACTTTTTCATATTCAGAAACTCACAGATGAACTTTCCACATAGCGCTAATACTAGCTTTCTCTCCCACTTCCAACCTCCCCATGGCTTTCTCAGAAGTATAATTAAATGTTAAAAATATTTACTATGGAAAAGTTTTTCTCTGGATTTTTTCTCCTCCATCGTACTTGTTAACAAACTTCAGAATATTTTTGCCTAGATGTACCCTTTTCAATCAGGAGATTTCCACTCTGAACCTTCACTTTTAGGTCTCATCTTTTTAAATCAGCTGAACCTTCACACACATTGCATACTCATTTTAAAGCAGTTTGACTCTTTTCAGTAGCACTTTTCTATTTCATTGTGCCTTCCTTTAAGCTCCTCACAGAGGAGTTTTAACTTGTGAAATCTTACAGTTGACATTTTGTATTCTATGCAAAGTCTACAGGATGAACAGGTGCAAACTGTTATAGATAATTAAATACACACTCTTTAAGACAAAAAAAACCTGACTTTCTGAGGCCAAAAGGCCTTCTGTGAAATAAATTACTACAAAAAATAAAATAAACCCAAATTAAAAGATAACACAGGAAAAAAAAAGGTGCATAATTACTGCAGGACCTAAATACCTGAAATAGAAGAAAATTACTTATGCATTATATCTGTCCCACACAAATAATTTCAATGCAATTATTACAGGATTGTAAAAGAACTGATCCCTCAGATACTAGTCAAAAGCAATGAAAATTTCATAATGATAATTGGCTTACAAACCTAGTCTAAAGGCAGAACAAAGAGTGCTGAGAAGATACTTTTCCTTAAATATTCACTGATTAGAGTGAAATTCTTTGCAGCAAATGGTATTCCTTCTTGACATCCCAAATTTGCTGTGGCTGGTAAATCAGTTGACTTTACCAACAGTAACCTCAGAAATCCAGATCTAGAGAGAAATGGTGAATTGATGCTTAAAAATCTCTCAAATTACCAACTACTGTCCTTTCTCAAAAACACCAAAGCGAGTCTCATGGTTGATGGATACAAATCAGTATGCCACAGAAACCTTCTGCTGCATGCTGGGATAAGAAAGCTGATGTTGAAAATAAGAATTATAATCTGAGATGTTAAGGATCTCAGACGTATGGGATGTTTAAAATAAGTCTTTACTGCAAATACTGAAAAAAGCCCCAACCATTATAAATGATTTTTGCAATGCTTATATATAACTTTGCCACTCTTTTCATAGCTCTTTCTGGAAGAGCCCGAACTGAACAGAATCACAGAATCATTAATCATTGGAAAAAACCTCTGAGATCATTGAGTCCAACCATTAGCCCAGCACCACTCTGTTCACCACAAAACACTGTCTCCAAGTGATGCATCCACGTGTGTCTCGACCACTTCCAGGGATGGTGGCTAAGCCACTTCCCTAGGCAGCCTGTTGTAATGCCTGACCACCGTTTTAGTGAAGGAATTTTTCTTAATGGGAAATACTTAATACTCAGTACTTAATACTTAAATAATACAGATTTTAAAATTCATTACTTCCATCCATGCATACAATCCCTTGTTCACTTTCTTCCTTAGAAAAAATAACAAAGGTACAAAGCTTATTTTTTTAACCATTTAAAGCTTCATGATCAGCTCCTTAGGTTTTCTTCCACCATTTACTTATCATAACTCCAGAAACGCACCCCAGCTTCTAAAAAATACAAGACTAACTCACTAAAATTGGACCTTTGTCTCTCAAAAGGCAAGCAGAGAATGATAGAACTGAAATTATTAGCCATAGTACTTCACACTGTTCATCAATGAGTCAGATGCAGCATATATATTAATAAAAGCACTCTAAATCATTAGAGTCAGCAAATTACATCACAAACTTTCATTTAAATCTCTTTATTAATGTGAGAGCTGTTCTATCTGAGAAACCATGAGAACAGGGGGGTGCTATTCTTTTATATGGATTTCTGACACTTTGGAAGCATAAATCAAATTATCAGTATAGGTTTATTAATGATTTATGCGTATATCATGTATATTTTTACAAAGATAAGCATAGCAGCCCTTTTAAAAGTTTACTTATGCATGGAAAAGATTACTGAGAGCCTAGAGCAGTAGATGAATGTGACTATCACACATAAAAGATATAAAGGACATGAATATATTAAAATATTAGATTTTTGGTCTTTTGGGGACACTAGTTTTAAGATCTAATGCTCGAAGCACTCTACTAATGTTTCAAATGCAACCTCCAAGGTGCAGAAAGCCTCCCCCCACCCTGCTGACAGCACCAAGAACATAAAAATGTAGACTGTTCAAATATTTCTGTGAGGAAAATTCTCCAAGCATAAAATAAGAGAATCAGCCTCTTAGACAGTAGACTAAAATGCAACTATAGCTAAGCAACACAGTTTAAAATCACTAGAAAAACTGTCTTCAGTTCAGAAAATAACATTATACAAAAGTTAAATCTCAGAAGTGATGTTAATTATGGTTTGTTGTTTTTTTTTTTTTTCAGTGTCCCAAGGAAAGAACTAAATCAGCCCATGCATCTATGTCTAGAAAAATTTCTACAGAATGTTACTGTTTATCAAAATCAGCCTTGGGCAAATATGAAAAAATCTAAAAGAGAAATGTATTTTTTGCGTTTAAATACTACCATTGCACTAATTATTGCTGGGTTTCTGAACTACATGAGAATATAAAGGTAGTATAAAAGAAAGACAGAAACATAACATATAGGTTAGAAGACCAAAAACTTTAAAAAATAATATTTTAACTCTCCACTATACTAGCTAAGATTCATTAACCTTAAAAGGCATAGGAAATAAATGAAAAATATAATCAGCCTTCAAACTATCATAACATGGTGCTGTGTCTTGTAGTTTATTTTAAATAAGAATTTTCTCTCTGTCAAAGTACTTGATAATATGGAAGAGCAGCACTGTGATGAACTGTATTTCAACTTAAAAATCAGTCCTCAAGATTAAAAATATCAATTTCTCACTGAAGCTGAGGTTATGGCTAACCTTGGCTGTTGCAAGGAGAGGGAGGATTCATGCAGCTTAATTCCACTTGACAAGGACAAACCCAAAGTACTGTCACAAGGAGCTTCTCTTCTTTCTCTGTGGCCTTTCCACTGCAAAAACTGATGATGAGCTGAACTTAGGTTTCCATCTTGAAACAGGGCAGAGAGAAAAGAAGGGCTCACTGTCAAGATAAGATGCTACTTTTAAAAAAAATTTTGAATTTAATTTAAATTTAATTTAAATTATTTATCTAAACTAGAGAGACACGGAGTTGATGCATGGACCACTCAGGGGATGAGGAATTGGCTGGACAGCCAGACCCTCAGTGCTGTGGTCAATAGCTCAATATCCACGTGGAGACCAGTGACAAGTGGCGCTCCTCAGGGGTTGGTATTGGGACTGGCGCTACTTAACATCTTTGTCAGTGACACGGACAGTGTGACTGAGTGCATCATCAGCAAGTTTGCCAATGACTCCAAGCTGTGTGGTTTAGTCAACATGCTAGAGGGAAACGATGCCATCCAGAGGGACCTGGACAGGCTTGCGAGGTGGGACGGTGCAAAACTCTCGAAGTTCAACAAGACCAAGTGCAAGGTCCTGCTCCTGNATTACATCACAAACTTTCATTTAAATCTCTTTATTAATGTGAGAGCTGTTCTATCTGAGAAACCATGAGAACAGGGGGGTGCTATTCTTTTATATGGATTTCTGACACTTTGGAAGCATAAATCAAATTATCAGTATAGGTTTATTAATGATTTATGCGTATATCATGTATATTTTTACAAAGATAAGCATAGCAGCCCTTTTAAAAGTTTACTTATGCATGGAAAAGATTACTGAGAGCCTAGAGCAGTAGATGAATGTGACTATCACACATAAAAGATATAAAGGACATGAATATATTAAAATATTAGATTTTTGGTCTTTTGGGGACACTAGTTTTAAGATCTAATGCTCGAAGCACTCTACTAATGTTTCAAATGCAACCTCCAAGGTGCAGAAAGCCTCCCCCCACCCTGCTGACAGCACCAAGAACATAAAAATGTAGACTGTTCAAATATTTCTGTGAGGAAAATTCTCCAAGCATAAAATAAGAGAATCAGCCTCTTAGACAGTAGACTAAAATGCAACTATAGCTAAGCAACACAGTTTAAAATCACTAGAAAAACTGTCTTCAGTTCAGAAAATAACATTATACAAAAGTTAAATCTCAGAAGTGATGTTAATTATGGTTTGTTGTTTTTTTTTTTTTTCAGTGTCCCAAGGAAAGAACTAAATCAGCCCATGCATCTATGTCTAGAAAAATTTCTACAGAATATTACTGTTTATCAAAATCAGCCTTGGGCAAATATGAAAAAATCTAAAAGAGAAATGTATTTTTTGCGTTTAAATACTACCATTGCACTAATTATTGCTGGGTTTCTGAACTACATGAGAATATAAAGGTAGTATAAAAGAAAGACAGAAACATAACATATAGGTTAGAAGACCAAAAACTTTAAAAAATAATATTTTAACTCTCCACTATACTAGCTAAGATTCATTAACCTTAAAAGGCATAGGAAATAAATGAAAAATATAATCAGCCTTCAAACTATCATAACATGGTGCTGTGTCTTGTAGTTTATTTTAAATAAGAATTTTCTCTCTGTCAAAGTACTTGATAATATGGAAGAGCAGCACTGTGATGAACTGTATTTCAACTTAAAAATCAGTCCTCAAGATTAAAAATATCAATTTCTCACTGAAGCTGAGGTTATGGCTAACCTTGGCTGTTGCAAGGAGAGGGAGGATTCATGCAGCTTAATTCCACTTGACAAGGACAAACCCAAAGTACTGTCACAAGGAGCTTCTCTTCTTTCTCTGTGGCCTTTCCACTGCAAAAACTGATGATGAGCTGAACTTAGGTTTCCATCTTGAAACAGGGCAGAGAGAAAAGAAGGGCTCACTGTCAAGATAAGATGCTACTTTTAAAAAAAATTTTGAATTTAATTTAAATTTAATTTAAATTATTTATCTAAACTAGAGAGACACGGAGTTGATGCATGGACCACTCAGGGGATGAGGAATTGGCTGGACAGCCAGACCCTCAGTGCTGTGGTCAATAGCTCAATATCCACGTGGAGACCAGTGACAAGTGGCGCTCCTCAGGGGTTGGTATTGGGACTGGCGCTACTTAACATCTTTGTCAGTGACACGGACAGTGTGACTGAGTGCATCATCAGCAAGTTTGCCAATGACTCCAAGCTGTGTGGTTTAGTCAACATGCTAGAGGGAAACGATGCCATCCAGAGGGACCTGGACAGGCTTGCGAGGTGGGACGGTGCAAAACTCTCGAAGTTCAACAAGACCAAGTGCAAGGTCCTGCTCCTGGGTCGTGGCAACCCCAAGTACAAATAAAGGTTGGGTGAAGAATAGGTTGAGAGCATCTCTGGAGAGAAGGACTGGGGGGTGTTGGCTGACAAGAAGTTCAACATGACTCAGCAGTGTGCACTTGCAATGCAGAAAGACAAATCCTGGGCAGCAGCAAAGGAATTGTCGACAGAAGATCGAGGGCGATGATCCTCCCCATCCATTCCATTCTTGTGAGACCCCACCTGGAGTACTGTATCCAGCTCTGAGAACCCCAACATAAGGATGTGTCCCTGTTGGAGTGAGTCCAGAGGAGGGCCACCAAGATGACCACAGGGCTGGAGCTCCTCTCCTGTGAAGCACCTCTCCAGGGTAAGAGTTGGGCTTGTTCAGGCTGGAGAAGAGAAGGTTCCAGGGAGACCACACTGAGGCCTACCTAAAGGGCCTTACACAAAAGATGAAGAGGTACTTTTTACAAGGGCATGTAGTGATAGGATGAGGGAGAATAACTTCAAACTGAGAGTTGTTTTAGATTACATATTAGGAGGAAATTTTTCAATATGAGGCTGTTGACACACCAGAGCAGCTTGCCCTGAGA
>VYZQ01013796.1:4364-20167 GCA_013400655.1 Mystacornis crossleyi | reverse complement strand
GGGGGGGGGGAAATCACCTTGAGATAAGACCATTAATTACATGGTCCATTTATAAGCAGGAGAAGAGGTACCTTTGCATGAACAGGAACAATCAAAACAAAAAATCCAGCTGGAAGCTAATCATCTAAAACCTTAGAAATATATTTATGTGAAGTCAAGCAGAGGAACAGTATTTTGAAGTCTCACTTGAATCTGCTTTATTGTGAGATAACAGGTTTAGTTATCTGATTTATTACTTTTAAATTAATTTACTGTCCTTTCCACCACATTTAAAGAGGAGCTCCTTCATCTTCAATGTGAAATCATTATGAAAATTAAGTATCTACTCCTCATGCCATTATAGGTTACCTGTTTCGTGCCTTTTGGGAAAATACGTTACAGATTAAAGTATTAAACTGTCTTTAAATCACCCATGGCTAGGGTAAAGCCAGACAGAGGTCAACTGCTCTGACGTACATCAGCTTTCTAGGTTAATTACACTTCTGTCTACATGTGGAATGAACACGTAGTGAGAAACAAAACTAGGCAAATATCATACCTAAAAACTGAACTAGGTAACATAGGAAATAATAAAACAGGATAGGTTGGATTGCATTAGCTCATTACTATTTTGAGAGGGAGTTCTTACTGAACTGATAATTAGGTCATGGCACTGTGAGAAGAAACATGATTAACTTTGACACACAGAGAGTGGAATATAAAGCCAAATAAACTAGACTTTCATTGACCCAACCCTTTCTAATTGCTAGTTACCATTAAGGCAGCTTGTGGGTTGCTTTCCTGAAATCCTGTTATTTTACTTCTCCCCTTATTTTTCTCTTAAGCCCTCTCAGTTTTTTGGGTTGTTTGTTTGTTTGTTTGTTTGTTTTGTTTGGGGTTTTTTTTGGGTAAGTACAGACAATATAATTGCACTTCTTAAGGACAATTTTTGCAATACAAAATTGACACTCAATCTACTAGCACAGCTGCACCAGAAACTCTCCTGGGACAGAGATAAACCCCAAACTGACTTGTTCAAAATTAGGGGTAAATTGATACGTTGCAAGGGTGAATAGCGAACTTGTTCATCCATTCTCCTTTGCCATTTTGAAAGTATATTAAACGAACAATCAACAATTATATAGATTTTTTTATAACCCAATTATTGAAGTAGTCGAGAAATTGGTCAAATTATGCAAGGTCTGACATATCATAACTTACTGCTTGGCTTTGCAAATCAGTAGACAGTGAATCCCCAAAATAGCATATGGAAGACCCTCAAAACTTCTGAAAATCTCTGTACATTGTGAGGACTTGGACTCCTAAATTTCAGTGTAAATAATGATACAACCGTTTAATACATTAAGCTATCTTGGCATGCTTGCATTTTTGAGTGTGTTTATCTGATCATGCATATCTTTATTCTTTGTAAACTCATTAAGGTATTCAATTTAAAAGCTCATATTTAATTAAAATTACTTTAACCTATTTTTAGCACACACATTTTTTCTAATTTTTCCTCTAATTTAGACCTGTATCAGCTATAGACCATAGCTGGAAAATAAATTTTGTTTATTCACATCCTGACATCTTTCTGTCTTCTGCTTAATGGACATTATTTGTGAGCTCCATTTTTTACACTGTTGGCTCTATTTTTACACATACACAAAAAAAAAGATGTAAATTAATTTTTTTTAAATTATTGTTATTATTTTGTGACCCATACTTTATATCATCGCTTTCTGTAGTTCAAACATTTTCATCCATAGAGTAACTGGGATATTACTTTATTGGATGTAATGCAGCCCTATATATATTATTGTAAGAACTTATTCTGTGGCTTACAATTAATTACTAGTCCAGAGAGACTGTTGCGGCTTAGTAGTGTATTTCTGGTTTCCGCAATCTTAATTTGGATACTTTATGATCATATCTGGCAGTTCCCACATCGTGTGCCAGACAACTTTCAGTTTGGTATACTCCTGAGCCTCATGTGCTTGACAATCGGTTATGTTTGGGTTTTAGTTTTTCTACCCCAATTACTATATTTGAAGCATTTGCCACTGGGCAGTGGAGAATGCATGCAGTAAGTAATGGCATTTTCTTGTAAAGATGAGAAACACACAGGAACTTCAAAGGTGGTTTATGTTTGTTTAGACTATAGATATAAAAAATAAAGATTCTCTATTTTGTATTTATGAGATGCTGCTTAATATAATATCCAATACAGCAGGAAATTTTATGCTAGACAAAGAGAAGACCAAAGTCTCTGTATGTTAAAAGGAAGTTAATGCAAATAATAGATGCTTAAAGTTGTTTTAGCAACCTATTCAGTATGTGTCCATGCCACGGTTTAACTCCAGTTAGCAGTCAAAAATCAGGACAGTCTGGAACATTTGCTCTTACACTTTACAACCTAGCCATAACTTACTGAAGTTAGAACAATAGTCACTTTCTTTGACTAATTTGTATCTCCTTTTCTACTGCAAAAAATTATGGAGAAGCGGTTGTATTCCTTGTAAACAACAATGCATGCAAAATGAATGCAGAATTAGAGAGTAAGCATTGTTTTTCAGAAATGACTATTTTTCGTCTCTTGGCTTTTCAACCACTACTACTTCTAATACAATTAATTGAATTTTTAATTTTTTTTAATTTGTGCTTGGGATTTTGTGTCAATAATCAGTAAGGAACAAAAATAGGACATTTTCAAAACTTGCCTTGTTACTTACTCTTTAGATTATTCCAGTAACTTCTGTGTGGCTTGGTATCCCTCACCACCTGCAAGTTCAATTAAAAAAAAAATTATTTTTCTGTGATCTATCTATAAACATTTGAATTGAAAAGCATTCCCATTAATAGTTACCAAAAACTTCAGGATATTAATATCTGGTACTACTACATGTTAATTAATTTGTTGTCTCAGACTAGCCCAACAATTACAATGCAGTAAATAAAACTAAAAACAAAAAACAAACAAAAAAATTAGTTTTGTCTTTGAATGAAGAATATACAACACTTTAAACACAATTATATTTGTAGCTTAATATCAAACATAGTTTTAGGCACGATAAGATTTCAGTGTTGCAAGAATTTATTTCAAAATAGACAGTCCAAAGTACTGCCCTTTGTAGGATTTAATTTCCACTTCTTCTTAACAAATTATTCCTCTTTTATTTGAAGACAACAGCTGCCCCTTCAGTGCAGCTGTTACTAGTGAAGATCATTGATTAGCTTGAAGTCAATGACAGCAAAGGAACTCTCAGGATGCTCTGATATGAGATAGCATGAATAATCCTCCAAATCTCTCTCTCTGTGTTGCACACACACAGCATGAAATTTGGACACATACATCTTTCCCTCATTTTCCGCTGGTCTAATTCACTCAATGTCTGTTCAATGTTTTAATGAAAGATGATAGTGCATCCACTATAAACTCCGTCCTGAACAAAAAAGCACAAGAAATGCATTGAGCCCTGGACCGGTGCTTTTATAACAGCAGGGCATCGTGAGCACCAGAATGACAGACACTGGCAAATGGCATTGAAGAAAATTAGCTTATTCGTGGCTTGGAGAAAGGTTGTGCCAACCATCTGTCACAGGAGATCTCCCAAATGACAACAAGGATCGTAAAGGCACATTAAGGTTTTCCCCATATCTCCTCAAAGCCAGTTCTCACCAAGGGACCCAAATAAAAGAAATATGCATTATTGTTCCTGCACAAGAAACCTACCTTTGAAATTCATCAAAATAATTCAAATGCATACCACAAAATAACAGATGTAAACTCGGAGTGTGTGGGGGAGAAGCCTAAGCTCTGAGGTTAGATCTGTAGATTTTTTTCATTATTTCTAATAAAATAAATACTATAAATTCATTTCAGTGTGTAACAGGTTTGCAGTGATGGTGATTCTGACAAGATGATGTTGTCCCCATTCTCATCTTGTGAAAATAAAGTAACAACTGATTAAACAGTAAAGAGATAGTACACTACAGAATTAATATCCACATTAAAAATTACTATTGGAAAAGAATTAGGCAAGGAGGATAAATATTTAATTTTGTATTATCTAGACTTTTTCAACTTCATTTGTGATCAAATAATTTCATTATTCTTTATCATTGAAATCTGAAAGCATAATACCACTCAATAGTAGAGAGTACACATTCTATTAAAAAAAATCTCACACAGAGAAAGCTGCAGACACTCAATTTCAGTGCCTAGTTATAACATTTAAAAGAGATCTCTTAGGGCACCTACTGGGGAATCTTAGTATTGCATGCCAAAGAAAGAACCTGTAAAAAGGGTAAGAATCCTTGTTCAAGATTTAAACAAGAGCATTAATTCCACCGGGTTTTGGTTGGGGTTTTTTGGTGGTTTGTTTTTTGGGGTTTTTTTGGGTTTTTTTTTTTTTTGGTTTTTGTTTTTTGTTTTTTGTTTTTTTCTTCTCTGAGCAGTCTTCATTCTATTGACTGTAGCATTTAAAGCAAATAACCAAATGAGAAAACTTCACAGCTGAAAGTATTCACTGATGGAAGGGAAACAGCTAATACTCTACATTTCAGAATTTGGCAGCTCTTGACTATTTAAATGTGTATTAAGTTAAATATATCATGCTGTGTTTATCCAGAAAAAGCATTTTGCATTAAAAATTTTACTAAAACCATAATGAGAAATTTAATTCATAGGAATTACGTATTGACAAGGATGTCAAAGTCTTTGGATTAGGATTGTTTACTCTTTAAGTTAGTTTTTTCAAACTATTTAGATACTTTGATTTTTGATTTTTTACCTATGAAGTTCTGTGGTAATAATCCTGACATCTCTAATTATTTACCATCTCATTTTCATTTGCTGTTTGATTTATTTCTGTCCACTAACACAGCATAATCTCTATTTTATAGCTCATTTCCTCGAAGTCCCACACAGGTGACTTCTGGAGATGTATAGCGTGTAGATAGGAGTTTAGCTAGTCTGTGACAGAAAACAGTTGTTTTACTTATTTTACAGAAAAGATAGCTTTTGAAACTTTGTCAATGAAGTAGGAAGCACCTCATATCAGCCTCATAAAGCTGGATTTCTTTTTAAGCAAAAGTTCTGTAAGGGCCTCTCTTCCTTCAACATTTTTTTTGTGTTTTCCAAGAGTCAGTGACCTGTAACTGTCACTTACAAACTTTAGGGAGAACTGTCTGATATCCTATTAAAAAACACCAGCACCAAACCCAGAACAATAACACACTTAACCTGCTGCTGAGGCACACTGGCAAGTTGTTAATATCCACTATCACTCCAGTTTAGGTAACCTATTCCAAACCAGTAAAAATCCCCTTGAGCAGGGGCTAAGTATCATCCTTGTGTTCATTTTATGCATTACTATAGGAACTACATTTCACAAAAAATGTTGAAAAGACATGCAGACTTCTGTGCCAGTCCTCAAATTCAAATGCCCTGTGCACTCTGTAAGCACCCATGAATTGTCTGATCATTACAGCACTAGAGAATAATTCCTCATACAATCTGAGAGTTCCTGCACTTGCCCTAAATCTCTGTGACAGAGATAAAGCACAATCACTTGTTTTGGAATGGGTTTTCCAAGGGAATAAGCCAATAAAAATAGTGATTGCATGTCTGGAACAGAAGTCTGAATTAATATACACTGTTGTGTAGCCTAATGCACTCCTAGTCGTGTATCTCATCATGTATCTGATCCCATCCCAAGATGTACTAAGAATATAAAAGAACCAGTTCTTCAAAGAATGCACTTACTGACTTTGAAGCAAGTAGGTCTCTGAACTCTGATATCTGTACAGTGTGAGAGACATTTCTTACAGTTCTAGGGAACAAGAGGAGAATATAATAAGATATGTAGACACATCTTACCCTGTCTCTCCTTGAGAGCGATCAGCTTGTCCCAGAAGAGCACAAGGAATATTAAATGGGATGAGTATTCTGGCTTATTGTCTTTGTGACTTTGATACAGCAGAATTTCTCACTTCTTTAGGAGATAAATTTCATCAAAGGTTCATACCCGTATTACAACAACCATGTATGGTAAAGAATGCAGTGAACTTTCCAGCAGGGAGGCAATGTCATTAGTCTACATATTAGTTAGTTCACAGTTCTATGCAGCCAGAATCCTTCTTTGTCTTTCCAGACAACATTCTAACAGTCTGAATAAGAACAAAAAAATGGAACTAAGCAGTTCAAGAAAAATGGAAATGTTGTCCCCTGGCAACTAATTTCTAACTATTTTGCCACTGCTTCTGCACAGAGGAATGATGCGATGTAAAAGGGTGTAGCGATTTGGTTCGCATTTTCCCCTTTCTGTGAGATAAGAACAGGGAGGAATACAAAACAGGCACCAAAGAATATAACGAAGTTTGTTACTACAATTACAAGTAAAGTGGAATAAAAAGGAATTAAAGCAAATTAACCCTCTTTTTCTCCAGCACCTCATCCATCCACTTTAATATAAAGACACAAACTTAAAATCAATTCAGTCAGTTTGCCACTCTATAACAATCTTGTGTCAGTCCACTGAGAGAGAGAGAAGTCTCTTTTGCTCAGCTATGGAACTGTTCCACAAGAACAATCTTCTCATGGGATCCACGTCACAGCACAACCGCCGTCTGGGGTGGTTTTGTGTTGGCATGTGAGAGCTCCCCTCCTCAACCACAGTTTTCCCACAACTGTGTTCGAGAATTCACCTTTAGCTGCAGGGGGTATAATTTTAAGCACAAGCACTTTCAGAAAAAACAAAAGTTCTCTTCATCTATCTCCAGGATAAACCCCCCTCGCTATTGAGAGAAAACCTGTGAAAAAAAAATCCAAAGTCCTTCTGTAGGTAGTGCCTCTCATCAGAGTGGGGGGGCTGAGGTGAGCACTCACTCCAGGCCTGCACCTCGGTTTCCAACAGTCCAGGAAAAAAGAAGAATAGACAAAACAAATCCAAAATCATCTTCATCTCAGCTGGAAAGCTCTTTTCTCCCCCCAAAAGCTTATAATGAAATTAAAAGGGAGTCTCTAATACCTGAGTCCATCACCATAGGTTTACAAAAAGAATTTCAGCTTCTAACATCTCCTCTATCTCTTCTCTCTAGGCTTCAGCCCTTTCTTCAGTGTCTTCACCTTTCCTGGGAAAGGATTATTGGTACTTGCAGGTTTCATCTCTCGGAGGAAAGCTTACAGCACTGAAGAGGTTAATCTTCCCGTGTTGGGACCTTGAAAACTGGGCGTTATCTTTTGTGAAGGGGCAGCTTTGGCTGTGCAGCTGTTTGCAGCCAGAGCTGAGTTTCAAAGTGAAGGGGGGCATCTCAGCCCACACGGCCAAGCGGCAGCTTGGGTGGCTGTGGTCCCCCATCCCTGGGGCCCAGTGGCCGGGGCCCAGCCCGCCACCCCTGGGCCTGGGGCTGTGGCCTGGTCTGCCACCCCTGGGCCCAGTGGCCGGGAGAGGCCCAGCCCACCGGGAAAGGCTGGCCCGCCCTGAGCCGGGGGGCTGTAGGTCTGACCCCCACCCCTGGGGCCAAGGGGAGGAAGGTGAAGGCCATGGCCCCACAGCGGAGCTGGACCATGGCTCAGCCTGGCCTCCCACCAGGCCGCACAGGTTCGCACAGGCAGGGCCCAGCAGAGCCCTGCCGGGCCGGCCCAGGCCCCTGCTTCGGGGGCTGAGCGGGCCCTCAGTTACCTCTGTCTTCCCCTGAAGAGCAAGAAAGATATTCCTGCCTAGTCCCTCTTTAAATCTGTATTCACAGAGGCGTATCCCTTCTCTAAGTGGCTCAATAGAGCTGTCAGTATTCAAATTAGTTAATAGATTGGTTCTATCCAGTTCTGGAGGAAATTACAGCACCTGTGCTGCAAACCACTTCCTCAAGGAAACAGAGCCAAAAGGAAGAAAGACCTGAAGAGCAGGAAGGGGTGTCAACCCTTGACAAAGGGGTAGTATGACAGTTTCATGTTGGTAAATCCTAATGCAGAAAAAGGATATATTCATACTTCTTACTTATAATGTAATTCCTGGGACAAAATTAAAACTGTAGTCTTGTATTCTGCACACATTCATTTTAGTTCATTTTCCCTTCTTTTTCATAGGTCACTCTATATAAACTCTGACATTCACAGGAAACCAACTTACTCTTGACAGTAATATAGTGTTAAATATTAATAAGCGCACATTTCTTAAATAATATGAGGGATGCAAAATGATTACTTGAAACTCTTCAGTTTTTATACCTCTCAGTGAACCCAGTTCAGGAATCAGCCAGCTCTACTTCAAAACTTAACTAATTTAAAGTGATAGACCTTTAATTATATATGACATACTATCCAATTATATGTAGAAAAATCTTTTTTCACCAGTACAGTACCATTTGAAAAGCTGAGATTTGATTTGCCAAAAAAATCAGCTTTTCTCCAAGTGCTTTCAACCGGAAAGAAAAAAAAAAAACAAAAAAACCCCAAAAACAAAAAAAAAAAAAACACCCCACCCCAATGCATTACAGCTTGTTAAATATTCAGTTAAAAGACCTCCTTTCTTGCAGTTTATCCTACCCTTCATGTAATTTCTACTGAAGTCAGAAATAGGCCAAGTAGGTTCTTGTTCATCATTTTTGTGGATTTATAGAAATTTGAAAAGGATTACCTAGTATCACATGACTATTATAAAATTTGGAAGAAAAAAGCTAGAAAAAATATGATCTTATTTTGGTTTTAAAGCAATTACAAAGAAGTTGTTGAAATTGAAAACAAAAGAAATTTTTGTGTTTATCCTTAACACATCTGATTACTTTACTACTATTCACAAATACAGATCACATTACTTCTGTATACTTCCACAAGAAAAGAAAACACTGATGCCCTCTTTTTGCTGAAATGGGAACAATATTGAGAGGCTAAGCTGTTTAAGCAGTTACAAAGGAAATCTGGGGCACTGCTGGGAACAGAAGTTTCCTATTTCTTATTCATTCTTAATCACATGATAATCCTGCCTTGTCAATCAACATGTCAATTTAAAAGCAGTGATTACCAGTCATCATTAGTGATGATCCAATATTTCAGTACAATCGAAAAAGACACACAACTGGACTTTAAAGAGACTTCAGAAAAATCACAGTAGCATGCCTTTTAGCATAAATGGTACTACTTGCCTGATGTAATCCAATGCTGTTGAATCAGGAAAAGTACTTCTAGTCGCTGTAAAAATGCCTGCCATGCTCGCTTTGCTTAGCGTGTGCTACAGAATATACATACACGGTGTTATTTCACTAAAAGCCTCCAGAGGTACAGACAGTACAGTTACACTGTCAACATTTTGAAGCAGGATCAGAATACATACTCCACTTGTACATTTGCTTCTCTGCTAAATCAGTTACGTGTTTTCAGTCAGGAAGCCAACATCATTCTGAAGTTTCAGAATTCAGAGATTTAAACAGCTCATAGCGCACATTATAAAAGTATATTAGGTGCTACTCGTAAGTATAGATATCTAAAATATCAAATGGCATTCATGTAAATGTACATTAGAAAACTGTAATAAAAGGCTACTAAGTTGCTAAATAAATCATCAGGTTTGAAATGCAGGTGCAATATGCATAAACAATTTGCACTTATTTGTATATTCTAGAACAATTTCTGTCCACCACCAGTGGTTTTCTCCAGCAGCTCTTCATTCAGTGAGTAGATATGGGTGAGACAATGTCTACCTGCAAAAGCTATTTTCTGCAGGCACATGTAATTGCTGATCACCTGTGAGGTGTTTGTTCGTAGTGATTTGCTGAGCACCAAAGAGGCCCAAGTCAAGTTTCAAGGCAGCAACCAGGTGAATAAACCCAGAAAGCCTCTCCTTACTCCACCTGCAATCATGCACAACATAAATTCAGTCTTCTGGAGCTAGTAACATGTTTCATATGGGAGGCATTTTACTCGCCATGTACTGAGCTTTCACAGTTTTGAGGGGTGATAGTGAAAAAACTAAAGTTGTGGTCTAGGCAGAGAGGTGTGGATTAGGTAAAGTGACTTACAACCAGCATGGAATTGGCAACTTTAAAACAGGGGCAGAAGACAAGGGTTTGAAGGACAGACAGTTATATTTTCAGGAAAGGGTATTTCCTGAGAGAAATATCACTGGAACAACCAAAGAGGTTAAACGGCAAGACAAGATCACAGACAAAAAGATTCTCTGGACAGGTGAGTACAGGAAGTAGAGATAACAAGAAATGACTAAGAGACAAAAGAAAGAGTTGAATAGAAAGAAAAGCAGGTGAGATGGAGGAAGAGAGAACAGAATTAAATTCCTGAAATAAGTGAAATGGCTAGAGATGGAGAATGGACAAGAAAAGTCAGTACACAGGATACTGAGGAAAAGGGAAAGAAATATAATGAGACCACCTCATGTTTCATCTGCTGGGTTTTTTTTAATGGAAAGCACTCAGCAAGATTTTGTTGAAAATTAAAGACTCGAAGAAGAAAGTCAGAAAGATGAATCACTAATTGTTTCCTCCAAAAATAGGAAACTGTAAACAAAAACTGTCGTTCTGAATCGCAGAACTAAGAAAGCTTAGTCCAGTATCTGCTTGAAAATAACAATTTGCAAGTCATGTTAGAATGTCTGTATCTATTACAGAAAAGAATAAATCCAATGTAAATTGGTAATCTTGATAATCATCTATTAAAAATTGTCTACAGATGAAAATATATTCACCTAATAGATTCCCAGATAAATTTGAATAATGAATGTATTTCAGAACCAGTGACTTGGCAAATACAGAAATGGCAAAATTAATGAGATATCCGTGCAGTATATTTGCTCAGTTTTTAGATAGTACTCCCGAAATGCAGGTGATAAAAAGAAATCAGAAGGACAATGCATTTGCACTATGCATAGGCTTTACTAATGAAGCTTATGGTGGAATTAGCAACAATATGACTGGATAGCAAATAATTACCCAAAGCTCTTCAAAATAAAATCATGTTGCACTCAAACCTTTTATAGGTGCCAAGCAGTACAAAGGCCTATTAGGAGAATTGCTTAGACCAGACATAAAAGCATAGTAAAATTACATTCTCTTATTTAAAACTGCTGTTCGCATAGGACCATATTTTAGTCTATATGTCTGTGGATACAAAACAGAATTAGTAAGAGTGAAGCTAACCCCATCATGCAACACAGAAGTAACTCAGTAGCTAGTTTAACACTAAATCAAGTTTAAGTGTCACAGAATCACAAAATTTTTAGAGTGGAAGGGACTTCTGGAGATCATCTAGTCCAACCCCCCTGCCAAGACAGGGCTAGAGTAGCAAAGCAGACTAAGATAATATACAACCTACTGGCAGTGCAGCTTTAGTGCAAATATTCTTTGAAATACAGTTTTAAAATAAAATATAGTTTAATACCTGTGGAGATTATGCTCTCACTCTTTTCTAATTTTTGGTATAGTTATATTCAGTGGAGTAGCCTCACTCTAAAACTAAATATGGAGAAACATAATGCTGTGGAAATGCTAAAGCACTCCAACAACACTGTAAGAAGAGAAAGAGTTAAACAAACAGTTCAGAAAAATGAAACTGGTACAACGTATCTATTTTCAGACATTAAGAGCACTATTATAGGAAATGCTTTGATTTGCTGCCTGTGGATCTATTCACCTAAGACTGCAGCTGGTCCAGTGGATCTATTTGACTATGTATTAAACAGTGTGTGACTACATGTGAAACAGAGTGATGGCTGCAAAATTAAGTCATAGCTGGGAAAGGATGAAAAAGTGCATTGTCATATTAACAAAGTAGGAAAATAATATGGATTATTTAGACACATTTTGATGCACGGATTTTATTTCTATCCAATTCTGTGGAATATTTACCAAGTACAGTTTCATCAGACTAATCCTTCACATTAGGATCCAGAAGCGTCATTTCAAATCTATAAATAAGGACTGTTCAGTAAATCTCACCTCAATGTATGGCCAACCTGCTTAAAATTCTGTCCTACCTTTCAGATCTTTCTTCAAATCCCTCATTCATTACCCATCTGAAACATATAATTGATTGTAATTAAACCCAAAATAAGCTCACTATACAACTTGCCCTTATTCTTTATACATATATATATATCCAACAGGTCTTAACATCCTAATTACCAGTCTGCAGTTTATCGTACACAGGTCAGTTCATAAAGCCTGTTTTGGACAGACGGACTTCTGTGTGGTATTAGCAAAGCTATCACAAGACACCCTTCAGTTTATATTGATTCTTTCCATGTGTTTTCTTTGAAGGAATTAAGTAAAATTTGGACTGATCCAAGCTGTAACTCACTTTTCCAGCTGATTCCATCTTGCAGCTTTTGGAACTGTTGTCTGTTTTGGAATTCAGTGATGACTACAGATATTTCATCAACTAAACATTTCTCCTTTTATGAGTAGTCATTTTTTTTCCTGATCCAGCCTTTCAAATCTCCTAGAAAGGACAACTCCAGTGATTTTAAATGTAGGGCAATCTTTTTTTATTATTTAGCATATGATTGAGACTATTCTTATGTTGTTTCCTTTGATGAATTCTAAAGCAACAAGACAATTATTTTGATATACTCTTTTAGAGTCTGACTGAAGATTTATATACCTAATTTTAAGCATCAAGACTTGAGGAATAATCATCCCTGTTCTACTTGAGTTCTTCCAGCAGTGTGTGTTTTGATTAGATAAACATAAAATAATTAGAAAAACTCTCAATGTGAATTTTTGGTTGTATTTTGGCACACCTTATCACAGTCTATTTTTTCGTCCCCCATACAGCTCAAAATTTCATGCTGGCATTAACAGCTGTGCTTTTTGTTTCCATTATCTTTTGTGCCTTTTTCATCAAACATGAAACAGGAGAAACCCTTTGGTGTGCTACATCATATCTGGCACATGCAGTGTTCTGAAGAGGAAATGTAGAAGTGTAGAAGTGTCATCTGTGTTATTGAAAAAATTAACAAGTGGAACGATCTGTAGAACATTAAACATCCACTCTACATTGCTTTCCTCCTTTCCTTGCAAGTTTACATGACTCAGAAGTGAACAGCATACATAAAAGCATCTTATGAGATCTATGGACTACACTGCACAATGCATAGCAGAATTTTTTGGAAAGTTCTCTCCTGAGAGATGTGGGCATTTCAAATACCATACTTCATCCCAACTAAGATGAACAACTGAAGTTTTCTGCTTTTTAGAATTTGACATATACTTTAAATGAAGCATCTAATCACATGTTCTTTCCTTACAGAGGATGATTAACTCTTCTGATTTTGTGGACTGTGGCTGTAAAAACCACTATTGACTTTAATGCTCTCTTGGTAATAATAATTATTAAAAATTTAATAAATGCACAAATAAAGAATCACATTTTCATAATACTTGAAAACAAATCATTGATATAGTTATAGTCTTTAATTTCATAGTCTATTTTATTTTTTACTTTATTTATAATTTTACTTCATTTTAGTCATGTAAATTTTTTTTTCTAAATTCGGTATACACCTCAAAATTATACTTATAATGCTTTCATGTTCTTAATTTCCAAGCTCTTGGCCCCTTTTATTATGCAAATACACCAGGTGTTATTCCTTCAGGCTTCATACAACAACACAAAGGTTTTGCCCACATTTTCTTCTAGGAAACAAGTTTACATGAATTCCCCTGTGCCATCTAATCCAAAGAATGTTGAGTGTTTTTTGGTGGAACATTGGTATGTCCAATATTTGAAGTAGATTTCCTGATTTCTTGAAAACAATCAGAGGATTTCTGTTTATGTTCTGTAAATCAGACTGAAGATACCATGTCCAAATAGGCATTTATTCATCCTACAAGAATTCAACTCAAATGAATATTACCAAATTACTAAACCACAAGAATCTGATTATCCATAACTAAAGTTCTTGCTATATACTACAAATGGTTTGGGTTCATTAATTTTGTGTGGATTTTTAGTCAAAGTATATCCAGCAATAAAAATTGTAAGCATAAAGATTTGCTTCATGGTCAGTGTCAAAAATTGTAGGAGAGAGATGCAAGGCAGCTTTCAAACTAACCTACAGTGACCGCAATTTTGGTTAAAATGCCCATAATGACATCATCGATTTTGGTAGCGATAGTTTAGCACGTTGTTCTATTTCTTATGCAGAGGTATACAGAAAATTTTGTGGAGGTTTAAATCTGAATAAAGAATGATGTACCTGTGGAAACTCTTGAACACATTCTCACAGAAATATGTGTGATAACTATTCCATACCCCATCCCCCTCATATTCTCCAAGAATAGCTGATGTTTATGAAGTGTCAGTGGCTTCACACAAAGACTGTGAACTGTCTAGCAGTTATCAAAACAGCAGCCAAAGGTATAAATATGAATGTTATTATTTGAAACATATTTTATATTTCAAACATAAACATATTTTAGGAGAAAAAAATACATTCTATGGTGTCATTAGCTTCTGTATCCAGCTACAAAAACTGTAGGAATTACATGTTTTCACTAAATGCTAGCTTTAACTATTTGGAGTTGTGCACTTTTGTTTTATTTGCTAGTCTTCTGCTTTCTAGTTAAGCCAGCTGAGGTATTGTTAAGACGACCTAAGTTCTGTTTGTTACTGTGTTAGTGTATTATCTGGAGACCATATTAAAAGAAAAGTGTCTCTTTCTTTTCTTACATTAGTCCCTGTTGTAGCAACGCTGAGAAAAACAAAGGTCTTAGAAAGGGAGCAGAAGAATCAGAGCACTGAGGAGGTCACTACCACTAGTTCAATAAGTAGAATAAGTAATAATACTTCCAAACATGTAATCTATTGAACTTGTCCGTCTCACTCCTCTGAGAACACAGTGCTTTGCAACCTCCAACTTGCTTGTGATATCACAAATCCATGGTGAAAACCTAGCTTCCAGGAACAGGCAGCCTGAGTCTTTGATTATCAGTTCTTCCTTATGAAATGTGAACTTTCTCTGGTGTCAAATTGATTTAAGAGTGATACTTTTTGTATCCTTCTGGTTTTTAGTGCAACTACCTGGGGAACTAATTTGAGAAAGAAATGGAACAGTTTAATTTTGTATGAGAACCCTTTCAATCTGAATATTACGTAATTTGTGCTAAATTTGTTAATGTTTAAATGACTTTAGAGCAAATTAATTTTAGAGTTAATACATGGAAACTTTCATCAGTTAAGACTGCTATACAGGACCAGGTTTGCAATCTCCCAGCTTCACTAATTCCATCCATTTTCCTGATTTTGTTCAGAGTATTTGATGTCGCATACTAGTTAAGTCATTAAATCAACAATAATATTGAAAAATACCTTTTCCATGTTTCAGCTTGGGAGAATCCAGAATTTGACACTGGTTTTACATGAATGCTTACCAGCAGCTACTTTGAGCGCCTCTGTGAACCTCCGCCTCTCTGTAAGCTCTTTTCAGCAAAATAGTATTCTGTCTGCTATTTTTATCCCATATTTTTTAACTCTCTTCAATCTTACTAAATCCTCTGCAAGAGAATATAATGGCCAGATGATTCAGTGGTTCCCATCTGTACAGGAAAATCTCTGGTAGCATCAGTGAGGATTTTTGCGTAAAATCCTCTCATCTGGGCAACATTATTGTGGAGTCTATCTGGGAGATTTTATGAAATCATAATTCCTTCCAATTCAGAGTCAAAATAAAACACCACACATTCAAGAGCATAGAAGTTTACCTACTCTGAGGCTTGCCCTGCCTTCCTGGTGAAATAAGGACCTTCTACCTCAAAAGGTCTACTAATCTGGATTGGCATTTTTTAAATTGAAAGTTATCATCTTCTTTTCCCAT
>VYZQ01013794.1:0-46930 GCA_013400655.1 Mystacornis crossleyi | reverse complement strand
CAAACTGAAAAAAAAGGAGACAATTCCTATCTCTCTATTATTAATTTGTATGCGCATGTATAATAACAGCCAATAACCACTGTCATTGATAAAGTACACGAATAACTAACAGAAGAGGTTCAATACATTATTGCAGCAGATTAATGAATGACCAAGCATAAAATGAAATAGGAAATGTAAAGACAACTTCTATATATTATAGTTTTGTCCTCTGGTTTCTCTCCTTTTATTAGAACTCGGGTTTAGTAGCCTATTTCTAAAACTCTTAATAAACTGTTGCTGTGAAGTGATATATACTGTTGCTTATTATTCAATTTCAGTACTTGCAACAGAGCCATGTGGAAATATCCCCTGAGTCAGCAGAATGGCAAGTGCAGAGTTTCTGCAGAGAAAGGCATCACCTCCCCTGTCACACTGTCACAGACCTGGAGCACAGGCTTGGCCTCAAGCCGGAGGCAGGGAGTGTTTGAAGCAGACATAAATAAGGGGAAGAAATAAGAGAAAACATAGAAAGACGATGTTAAAAATGACTTTAATTTGCTTGATTATTATTTGGAGAGACATAAAAATTTGATCCAATGTGGAAAATTCTTTTGAGAGAAAAGTTGGGATGTTTGTGGTATAAATACTGAACTTATTGAAAAAGGAAAGGTAACAAACAGCTGTGGTGTAAACTATACCTGAAAAAATAGAGTATTCAGTAAGAATACATAGATATATGCTGATGAAGTTTGCACCCATATAGATTAAAAGAACATTATGCAGAACCTATAGCAGAAAACATGCTCAAGATGTAAAGCAGATTTTACTCTATTAGGCCAGATTTCTGTCTCCTTCCATATTTTAATTTATGTTTTTACTTGAAACTGCACCCTGTCATGTCATCATCTGACACCAGATTATGCCCACTTATTTAGATTTACACAGTTTCTAATGAAGGTTATATATCTCTATTCATTGTCTACGTATATAAGTATCACAGTGGCAAATGTACACGTGTGTTCATACAGAATAATTTAATCTTAAAAACAAAACTACACAGCTTTATTTCTTAATTCGCCAACTGGGAAATTAAACCAGTTAGTCTATGAGAAATAATATATGACTCTTCTTTGGCTTTTTTTTTTTTCACTCTTGCAGTTTGTTCAGACTAAAATAAGAAAACTACTCTGTTCAACAGCACAACTTCTAGATGCTTCAAAAGGAATGCAGCAAAAATAAATGTTTAGGTTGTGGACAATCTACTCTTACTAAAATAATTCATGACTGTCACACTGTAGGAGTAGTAATTATTGATCAACCTCTTTTCCTCATTCTTTCTTTGTAGTGTTGAAGTACAGTAACCAGCTGCATTTGTAGAGGGCTGAGTGAACTTGGCTTATTCACTAAGGCTCAGACACTGCAGAGTTGATGAGGCTGCTGAACTTGATCACTTCACAGGCAGTGAATATAGGACACTGAAAGATGTGCGTTTCTTCCATTTTATTAAGATACATTTTATAAGTTCAATAACTGGTACCAGTAGCAAGGCAATTAGAGCAAGGAGTCAGAGAAAAAGCCACACTCTGTGGCTGGTCATGGATTAAGGAGTCTTTCATGGGAGAGCTGCACTGCTGCTGTCTTGGTCATTGAAGATGCATTCTGCTCATGTTGAGAAATTCCTTCAGTTTTCATTAAATGTAACCCTAATCATCCTTTGACTATCCAGTCCTTTATCTTGGGATCAGTCACTGGACAGATCAGAAATCCTGTCTTCAGAAAATTCCCATCTGTAGCTGCCATAAGTCAAATACTGTATTCAAACCAGGCTTCAACATTTAGACATTAGATACCATATTAATATAGAACTTCTTCGGTTTTAAGATATAAGTCTTTGGCCCTGCATTATAGGGTTTCCTAAAATATTTGTCTTGGCAATGTAAATTTCCTAGTATTTCTTCTTATCTCTCTCCTTTAGCAGCAGTAAGGGGATGATTTTTTAAAAATTATAATCTACTTTGAGGGGAAATTACAAAGCTCCCCCAGTGATACTCATTTGTCCTGATGTTTAATTCTTCTGGGCTTTCTCAAATCTTGGACTCCTTGCTGAGATAACCAGTCAGGATGACAAGGAAATCCATCTGTTCAGGATACAAATACATCAGTAGGAATTATGCATAGAGTTTCAATTTATAAAGTAGACTAAATACTCCCAACCTGACAATGATCACTTGCCACCTGCATTTTATCTAATGGTGCTAAAATTAAGGCCTTCCTTGCCATCATCTTTGTTATATTTCATTGTAATGGAAAAGTTATGCAATAAGCACTTTATGGTCACTGCTTTGAAGAACTCACAGGATGGTGCAGGCTTTCTACTGATTGCTATGAAGCAATTCTCACACTTCCTCTGAAAAATATCATTGCTGCTCTTCAGTCCTAATAGATGTCTCTGATCCTGCTGTTCCTCTTCAATTTTCTAATCCACACTGCAAGAAAGCCTGCAAGAAACTGATGGAAAAAGCCAAAGTCTAGACCTGTCTTTCACTCTAGCTGTGCAGAAAGTGCAGAATAAGTGTGCATGCTACTATCATGTCAGTAGCTTTCTTAAAAAACTCTAGTGGCAACCTTTTTTCGCCTTTTTGATACTGAGAAAGGGAAGAGTCTCACATAGTTATTCTGCTTTAAATTTTAATTTTGTCTCTCCTTCTGGCTTGTGCCTCATGCTTATCAGGGTGATGATTCACTGACTGGGGCAATGCACCCTGGTTGACATGGCTTGTACCTCCTGCATGGCTGCTTGAGATGCCCATGGATCATCTCAACCACTGCTGCAGTGGATTTCCTGACTCCACACACAGCACATTCTCAGATGAAATACACACTTCCACCACGCTGAAGGAGCTTGCTCTGCTGATATTTCTCATAGTAAGTTATGGAAAAGGGTAGCATACAGAAATAAAGCTGGAGGTGACTTCAAGTATTCATGAAGTTCAGTTGGCTACCCTTAGACAGGATGACCTGTAACTGCAGTTTTTCTCTTTTTCAAAGATTTCTGGGGATGGATATTCAACAATGTCCTTGGGCAATCCCCCTAGAGTTTCATTATTCCTGCCATGAAAGAATTTGCCCTAATACCAAACCTGGATTTTTCTCTGCCATTTAAGTTCATCACAGTGGGGTGCCTTGCTCAGTATAAGTCCCAACAAAAATGTTAGCTATTTCCCCTAGGAAACACTGTGTATGAAACTCTAATGCATGTTGTAAGCCTGCCTGTGCATTCTGCATTTCTAAAACATTTTAAAGTACGTGTAAAAAGTCAAGAGAAGTTGTACTTCTGCGTTAAGTGTCTAAAAGCTCTGTTCAGCCTGGAGAAGAGACTGAGGGGAGACCTCACTGCAGTTACAACTTCCTGCTGAGGCAAAGAGAAGGGGCAGACCCTGATCTCTTCTCTGTGGTGACAGGACCTGAGGGAATGGCCTGAAGCTGTGTCAGGGGAGGTGTAGGTTGGGTATCAGGAAAAGGTTCTTCCCCCAGAGGGTGTTTGGGCACTGGAACCGGCTCCCCAGGGAAGTGGTCAGAGCACCAAGTCTGACAGAGCTCACGAAGCTTTTGGACAATGCCCTCAGGCACGTGGTGTGACTCCTGGGGATGGTGCTGTGCAGGGCCAGGAGTTGGACTTGATGATCGTTGTGGATCTCTTCCAACTCAGCTGATTCTGCGATCTTTTCATTATGATGGGCTGCATCCAAATGCAAGGTCTTATGTTACCAGTGCGTGAAAAAAGGTTGTGCATCACTATCCCTCAGTTCACTGGGATGATTGAGACATTCCAGCATCTTCTTGTACCTATCAGGATGGATAGGAATCATTTAATGACTGCAAAAGGGGAAACAAGGGGGATTAGTATCACAACAAGGAAATTGGGAAAGCTGCCTACACACTAGACACCATCCCTTAAAAAATTGACCATGGGCCAAAATCAAAACCATGGGATATTCTTTTTTAGAGGTGTAAAATAAGAATAACCTGGTTTTACTGAGTTGTCAAACTGCCTCTCAAAATTTCCCTATAAATTATTTGCCAGAAAAGGAACTGGAACAGCAGATAGATCAACATGACAATAGTGCAGGGTTACCTCTGTGCAGACACCACGACTGACTGACTGATAGCTGAGTGATAATTGACTGATAACTGACTGATAACTATGTCAGCTTCTAGTCAGCATGGCGGTTAACACAGCTGATTTTCATTTGGCTCTAGGAGTGTAACTATGACTACAAGGATAAAAGATGTATGGGTTATTACACACTTAATCTTTTAAAAGTGGATTTTGTTTTGGTTCTTATCTGGATATGATATCCAAACATGGTTCGGAAGCCGAGTGAGCATAAACTATTTTGAGATAAAATGCCAGATTTTGTCTTTAGTTAAATATAGCTTATATTTGTTTTAACAGTAGATAATGCATATAGCTGATGTAAAAACGTGTTTGCATGGTACACAGAATTTTTCCTCTACTTAACAAGAGAATATTGCTGCCTAGATTGCAAAAACAGAGCAAAACTCTACAGATAGGCATCATGCTGTGAGCTTTCATTGTCTGACTGCGTCTAATGGCTGAACTGACAAAACTAGCAGTGGGATGAGAATAAATTATGAACAAATGAAGAACACTCTCATTCTTGTGTGATAATCCAGATTTCCTTTATCTATAAATAACGATCCTAGGGTTTGAAAATGAGAAGGACAAACATTATATGAACAAATGGTAGGAAGATTTTACATCCTTCTTAGAATGATCTTCTCTGACAAATCAAAACACCAGATGCCCAATAAAAACAGGATGGAAACCCTGTGAGTTAAGTGTCCATATGAGATATGGACACTTATATAAAACGCTTTATACTCCCAAACTTGGTGTGCATGAATTCTTTGTAACATTAGGGTTTTGTATTCATGAGTATGATGACCCTATGGCTCACAGTCAGTGTTCTCTTATAGTCAAGAGGAAGAGGGTGTGTTTTGCACAACAGACTGCCCAACCTAGCAGCTTATTCACATAAGCAATACCATTTAAATCAACAGGCTTCCTCACAGTAATTTGCTGCATGTAAAGATTAGCATGTTTATTTAAAACCACATATACCAATATCACTATGCTAATTCTTCCTTGCATGNCCCTATGGCTCACAGTCAGTGTTCTCTTATAGTCAAGAGGAAGAGGGTGTGTTTTGCACAACAGACTGCCCAACCTAGCAGCTTATTCACATAAGCAATACCATTTAAATCAACAGGCTTCCTCACAGTAATTTGCTGCATGTAAAGATTGGCATGCTTATTTAAAACCACATATACCAATATCACTATGCTAATTCTTCCTTGCATGGATTTATACCCATATAGTTATTTTCATGAGGAAATCACAGATCAGGGAAGTATCCTCATACAAACAGGACTAATGAAATGCATAGTTGTGCCTTTACCATATTTGATAAGCAGATGTTAAAATGGGACATGTTTCAAGCTGAGTATGATGGGGAAAGAAAGAGAAAGAAAAAAATGTCAATGAAAAGAGGGCAATAACATACAAGATGATAGAAAAGGTAGGAGGACCTTCAGGATGTTAATCTCTTTAAGTTCTGAATTATTATGCCAATTTTAAATTATTATTTGGCAGAATACATCAAATGAGACTTATTTTGACCATCACCTCAGGTACCTGCCTTCCTCTAGTTCCTATGGTCTCCTTTTTAGGTTTTTTAATCTTTTATCTCATTCCTCCTATCCTTGTTTAATCATTTAAATCTAAACTAGCCCAGTTTTTTATCCAGTTTTACCTACATGAAGATTCTGCTGCTGTGTAGTCCCATTGTTTCACAGGGCAAGCATCATGTCTTTTTCATGGGCAAGAAGTTCCCCACTGGACTGAATGCTGATGAATTATTTAGGCAGAGCAACCAAGGTATGCTACAATATGAATTATTCTTTACCTACTTACATCAGTTTGTTGCCTTGGCCCGCTGGCTGTACAGTCTGAATAGAAGTCAGTCCATTTGAGCCTTTTAACCTACATACATATGATTAGGACATTCGGCAAGAAGTTGAATGTGGACCAGGAGATAAAATATACAAATAGTATTAAAACTTCAGTATGCAAATAATTATTAAAAAAACTCAAAACAATAGTTTCATATAGGAAAGATTGGAAGGAACAAAGAGGAAGTTCGATACATTTCTTAGTGCAAAGTTGTTATGTCAGAAGATACCTTTAGCTCCAAGTCAGTGCATGGATCTTGAATTTTGCGATTTGTTTCTTTTACTTAATGTACTACTATAGTTTTACCCTATAGCTTATATACAACATCCACAATATGTTAGATGTACTAAGCATGTAATCGCTTACATCTTACTTGACATCATGTATGATGTCAAGAATCCAAGTTTAGATCCTGTATGGAGGGCTCTAGAAATAAGAAGAACATCAAATTTGTACCCTGGTTGAAATATAAAATTCTTGTCTTTGCCTGCTTTTGAAAAGATGCCCAGAAATCAAAATTTCCTAGACTCTCTCAGCGTGGAAGCTAATGGAATCAATCTGTTTTAATAACTCTGCAAGAATTCAGGTGTTTTTAAAAAATAACTTTGTTTTTGCAAAATAAAAACTGCCTAAAGAAATTGTATGAAAGAGTTATTTGATATGTACCATTATGGGATGCATGCAACATTTACTTTTGCATTACTAGAAAATATAGAAGTCTGGTAACATAAGTAAAAGTGATTGATAATGTAGTTTGTAGAGGGGCTTGAAGGAAGCCAAAAAACATAAAAAAGACCAAATTAATAAAGGATCAGTATGGATTGCTTACAATTATTATATCCCCAAAAGTGAGGTTTGGGAGAGATCTGCAGTACAAATTCTATGTGAATCCCCTGATTTCCAATGACTACAGGATCTTAAGATCTGTCAAATCAGCATCTTTATTTCACAGAAGGTACTCATGGGATATTTCAATTCCTGCCTAGCAAAATAAAAAAGACAACTACTGTGATCTCTGCTTTGATGGTTGCAAAAAAAGTGGAGTGATCAAGAATGTCTGAAAGGAGATTAGCAAAATCACATATACTCAAGTGAAGACTTGCCAAGCTGCATTTACTATGCAGGATAAATTTGATTTGCAGAAATGTGGAACATAGATTACTAGATTAATGAATTAAAAGATTTTCTGTCTCGTGAGAAGAATAAATTATATTTTCTCTAATCACTGGAATAATAAAAATTTTGAAGAGCATGCAAGTACAGTACTGAATAGCTACTTATCCATATGCAATTTTGCCAACCTTTCCTTGTCACAAAGTGAACATCAGTTTCTGCACCTAGTCATCAAGAAGAAATAAATACCCTACTCAAACCATAATTTTTTCTTCCATAAATTTTACTTTAGAGAGTTGGTCCAAACTGGTATTTCAGAACGACTTTTTTCCCCCATTTCTTGCCTCATTGCAGTTGTTTTTTTCATTGACTTTGGGTCCTGAATTGATTTTGCACCTGTCATTGTGAATATTTAGAATGTTGTCTGTGAAATCTGTGGGAGGGAGAACATCTCACACAAAGGAAGAATCTGGTGACAGGTCTTTATCCAAGGCACAGTGGAACCTGTGAGATCCCTTCTTAATATTTCTATGGACACACAGGCGAGGCTAGAACACCCGCTGCTCACCTCAGACAAGTAACTTTACTTTGAGGGCAGGTAATAGTAGCAACAATCATCCTCCAGAAAATTCGTAGATACTATGGCATATTTGATTATGTGAGAAAGAAGCATGGCGACTAGCAAGGCAAGACAAAAGGCAAGAGGTTGTATGTTGCACGATGTTAAAAAAGAGAGCGACTTGAGGCTTTCAGGCAAGCAAAAAAGGCTTGGTGCCAAGGAGAAAGAAAGTACACTGCATTGTTTGATTCCAGATAAGGGACTCCAAAGCAGATGTAGTCTTGATGTAGGGAGAGAAGCAGTTCCTCCTCTCCAGCTGCAGGGAGGTGTTGTTTTACTGAATGGGCTACTGCAACGAGGACCACAAGTCTACAAGCTTCTGTGCTAAATCACTGTTGTGAAGGAAATATGAGTTCTTGCATTTTTGTCATTGCTGTTGAGAATAAATGGGATTGCATATAAAAAAATTCATGGCTTCTTTGTCAAATCTTAAATCAATATCTTTATCAGTTGTTTCTGTTAGAAACAACTTATTGGACTGCACACCCTGGCTGATAGCCCAGCCTCTATATATTGATTCAGTGTATGAATCTCTATGATGGTCCCTCTGCAAAACGCCTATTTCTGTCAGTTTAGATTAGCCTTTGAAACTTCAGAGCCAGCAGCTAACAAGCTTAACAGCACAGCCTAGTAAATCATGTCTTGCAAAGGCACTTATGTGGAAGAGCTGAGCATCTCTGAAAACCAGGCCATTTCATTTTACTGGCTATATATGGGTTCAGCAACTTAAATTAGGCATACAGAAACGTTAGCAGTGGAATTTTCTAAAGAATGATTGCTATTCCGTTATTAGAGCATGCTCCAACTGCTTGTTTCATCCCAGAATAATATGACGGCAGTACTTCACTAGCCAAATGGGCTTTTTGAAATGGTTCCAGCATGGGATGGGGCTGACAGTGCAGTATCACCACAGGCGGGTGAGTACTCAGAAGCGCAGAATTCAGCTACGACAGTGGGCAATTTTCATCTAAGAAGATGAACTCTAGATTTGATACATTTGTGTGGCCACCCCACAGCCCTGAGGAAGTGTGGGGAGCTGGCTTGGACAGGCTGGTGGGTGATCAGAGTATACGGCTGAGAGCGGGGTCGGACAACACTAAGTATGTGCTGTGCCAGTCACTGGCAACCATAAATTGATAGAGCATGTATCCTTCCAGCTCCAGGATAATGTTCTCAAGAGAGCTGGGATCCTTTGCCTTTCCAAAGAAGTCCTCTATAGCTACTGCTTTTGGAGCTTTTCTGATCTTCTGGAGCTTTCAGCCTGGTACCAGCTCAGCTGTCTGGCAAGTGAAATATGTTTGTGCAATGGGCTGCTGGCTCTGCCACCAGGCCACTTGCCCAGAGATGACTATGTAAGTCATCCCCGAAAGCTGGGATTGTTGCTACCCACAGGCTCTGTCTGGCGTTGACCAGTGGCATGATCTGCAGCATCCACAGGTATTGGTCCCTTTCCCACAGAGTTCTGAAGATTTCTGTAACTACCTTTTCCCAAAGGAATGATCAGGCACAGCCTGGATCACAATGGATCACAATGTAAAAAATCAGCACAAGCAAGGGGGTAAGTCATGCACAGATTACAAGGTGTGTTCTGCCAGTTAGCCTCAGAGTCCATGGTTCCTGGACTGTTTTATTCAGTGGTATAGACAAAGCTAGAGATTACAAAGATACGATCTTTTTTTCCTGAGTCTGAGAAGCAAGAGTATCCATAGGATACCTCATATTTGTTACTCAAATGGCAGAACTTCCCAGGAATTCTCGTAGCCTGAGATTTTAGAGATTTCCTTCATCATAAATGCTTAGGCTATGTACAGTTTCATGCCAGAACTGGTTGATGCCCTTTCTTCCAAAGGCTCTGCAGGATGTCTGCAGCCTTTTAAAGAACAGCAGGGCATACTTTGTGAACCACGGGTAGGGTAAATGCCAGGTAAAGCAATAGCTGCTGGCAAACGTGTACACTTCCTGAGCCATTCTTGCAATCAGAGTCAGTCTGCAGTTTTGCCATAAATTACATAGCAACAAAAGTGATGAGGAATTGTTTAATTATTTGGAAAAAAATGTGGTGTTTCAGCTGACTGGATTACCTTTAATACCTTTGAAGTTTAGCAGAGAGATTTTCACCATGCTTTGGGAATTCCCAGTGAGGGACAAACACAGCTAATGAACAGCTTTCAAAGAGCCTAAACTTAGCTAAAGCCTGTTGATTAATCCCTTCAATAATCAAGAACAACAGCAGAAGAATGAGATTGAGAAGACAGAAATCATAGCTTGACTTTACACTGTGTACAAATTAAGGAGCTGACTCTCATATTTGATCTTTAAAGTAAAAAGATAAAGTATTGTTACATTAATACTTCACTTTGCCTCTCATTACCTGCCTCCTGTCAGAACGATTCGAGTGGTGCTGATTTTTGATGCCACTGCTATATACATCAGCCCAAGAGGACTCCACCTGCATTTCCACATTGTGCTGTCATCATGTCCTGTCTTTGAACTGAAATGTTTGCAATTTGTCCTACTGCAGCTTCTCCCGTTGACCATGAATGCACAATCTGTCAGATATTCTTCCATTCTTTTTGGCTACCATATTTTGGCTCTTCTCCTCAGCAAGTAAAATTAACAGCTAATGGGAGCTTGAAGCCACACCGATCCCTGAGCTCCATCCCGATTTCATTGAAAACCTGGGATGGCAGCACTTTGCAAAGCAGAGCCTTACACACTGGCAATACCTGCCTGTAGTGAACAGACTATAAAAGGGCTCTACCTGAAGGGAAACAGAACTCATGGGCAGGCTGTCTCTAATGCGTCTTCTTTATAGAAGGAGTTACAACTGCTTTGTTGATGTTTCTTTGTTGTTGTTGCCTTTTTTTTTTTTTTTAAGAAAGTGAGCTCCACTGTTAATGGACTGACTGAACTTTTCTGTTTCATAAGCAGTTTAAATTTCCTTCATTGCCAGCTGCTGCCCAATGTAACTGTAATTGTGCAAATTGTGTTACAGAGATCACTGGAGTTTTCTGGTAGGTTGTATGGTGATGAATGTTTTTTCAGGGAAACTTAACTGTAAATGCAACAATATATGAATAGACTGCATGAAATTTGTGGTCATGATTTTTCTATTTTAAAGATACAAAGTCAGGTTGGGTGACTACTGAACAAATGAACATATGATCCTTCCTCACCACTGAACACACCGAGTGTGACATTGATTTATATGACCCGGAAAGGATGTATTTATAAAATATTTTGCATCTGGAAAAGCACAATAACTATAAGACAAATTATTTAAAGTTTTGGCACTAAAGCACAATCCAATATTTGACTGTAAACTGTTTGATCACCTCTTCAGTCTCTTGCTAACAGGAAGACTGTTGCCTTAAGCAATCTTAGCAAGAGCAGGATAACTGCCTTAAAATGGCTGCAAGCCTGGATATGGCACTGTGGTGGTTTAGAACTAGGTGTGAATTAAACTCCAAATAAGATGCTCCCCTTCCCTGCACCTCCCTCCGAGAGAGGGACAAAGGCGAAGACTATGGGTCGAGGTAACAATTTCCTGAAAGCAAACAGCAATGGGATGAGTAATAAGTAATAGAAATGATAGTAATAACAAAAGTATACAAAAGAGAGGGGGATTTACACACAAAAAGGTGCTCACCACCTTGACTCAGTTCCATGTGGCCACCGAGACAAAGACAAGATGGTGGACATTTCCACATTCCACAGCTGGCATTCCTCTTCCCCAGTGAGAAAACTTCAGGAATTATTTTTCCTATAACTTGTTTTGTAGCTAGATATTGCAGCAGAAAGGCTGTATCTGGGAATCAACATTGAAAATTGCTGCAAAAAGCCATATGGGCAAATATCAGTAAACTTCCGTATGGTGGTGTAACACTTTCAGTAAATGACTTGTGCATTAGAGGAAAGGTATCATCAGGTCATTCTCAGGGATCTGTTGTGATCAGTCACACAGCTCTGATGTGAGGCATAGAGGACAGGGTTCACATGGAAAGATGAAACTTCACATGCTGCAGCCGTCTCTCAACTTCTTGTTTAAGCTCCCCTTGCTGTCAGTGCAGAGAAATAGACACTCTGGAAGAGCAGGCATCCCTTAAGGTCAGCAAGGAAGAATAAGCACCTCCAGAAGATTATGATCTCATCCTGCCTAGTGCAGGCAAAGGGTGAGTGTTTGTCACCTCACAGCAAGACCTTCTCATCCTAGTGACTGTTGCGGTTTGTAGCTTTTGCTGCGGTCTGTAGTTTCTGCGTTGGCATGGCAAGCCGCAAACCTTCCCGGAGAGCACTGTGGGGCTGCCTCGGGAGAGCGGCTGTTTCGCTTCCCGTAGCCCTTCCAGGCGGCCCCGCACTCATGCCCCGGCTGGCTGCCAGCTCCACAACACGGTGGTGATAAAGGAGGTGAGAAGGCTTCCCCACATGGGAACCCCAGAAGAACTTTATTCACACGGTGCCATGCAGGTTCCCAGAAGCAGAGAGCGCACACGGCAAGGAGTCTGGGGTTTTATATGGGGATGAGGGGGCGAAGAGAGCACATGGGCTAATGGTCTCAGGGTGCAGGGGTGGTACATGGGCGGAGTTGGGATACCGGAACCAATAGGGAAAACCCGAGGGAGTGGCCAGGACTAGGGGAGGGGAAGGGAGAACAATGTGGCAAGGACAGGGATTTCGTAAGAAAAGGAGTGGAGAAATACAGCACTACAGGTGACTAGAAGAAATAGATGACTGATGAGATAACACAAACCATATTCAAGCATTGGCGGAATTGTGTCGATGTAAAGAGTACATTATAACTTATTTCCCTTCCAAGCATATGAGAACTTTTAACCATAAAGGCTACATCCAAAAAATATGGTGCCATGCTATTACAACAGACCTCTGAGGCTGGATAACTGAGGATCCTGTTAATAAGTCTCTTGGGGTGAATTATGAATATGCAACTCTTTAAAGAGAAAGAAAAATTTCCATATAACACAGGGCCAGCAACACAGTTATAAAAGGGCACTGTGGTTTATGCCTCAGATCCACAAAGTTTTTTACAGTGCAGTGTGGCAGCCCGTCTGTCCTTCTCCTCACTCATTGGTGGGTCTAGGTCTAGTGTTGGCTTGTGCAGGGTTGATGAGGTTTTCTCTGGACCTATGACAGAAATCGGCCCAAGATGTCCCCAAATACCCAGAAGGAAAACATATTAGATGGGGTAGGGATGCAGTGTGCAGAGCTCCCATCTGTCAGAGGGAAGCTTGGATGGTGGATTTGGCCACCCATGGATGAGGAACAGTGTTTTCCGTCAAAGATTCAGCACTTGATGTGTATTTAAGTATAACTAAATGGCACCCCAAAAGTTTTCATAGTCCTTGTGGGACAGGGCAGCTTTCTGGGGTATGTCTCTCTGGTGATGAAAATCCCAGTTCTACATAGGTTCTTCTTTAGGTACTTCTGTAGATCTGGACCATAATAATTTACTTCTTATGGCAGTCACACATTTTAAGATGAGGCAAAGATACGTGATTAGACGCACTGGGGCAATCTACTCTTTATATCTTAAAATCTAAATTTTACCCTCTTGAAACACAAATGGATCACTTACAAATGATATTTGAGAAGGACACGTATTTGAAGTGACAGTGACCCATCACTTCAAAAAAAATCAACAGGTTTCCAAAATAGGTGTTGTAAAAGCAAGAAAGAAGGTGTTACAGCTCTTTTGTGGTGGGTGAAAGGGAGAAGTCAGTTGGTATGTGATGTAACAGCTGGATTAAATATGGAAGGACACTTTCTGCTGTTTATATCTAAGTGCCATACTGCTCATGTGAAACCCTGAAGTAAAAATTTCCCCCCAAAGCTGAGATTCTTAAATGACTCACTGAAACCTTGGATTTTCTTTCAATGCATTAGAGACAGGAAAATCTAAAGACAGTCCCTGAAGAATGAAAGTGTTAAACAGCCGAGTCCCTCAAATACGCAGCATATCCTTGTGCTAGTTTAAATTTTCACTCTTAACAGCATAGATGTGAAGCCTTCCTCTGAAGTCAGTGCAGTTGTTCTCAGTTAGAGTGATGGAAGAGAAAGCACATATAACTCACGGTGTGGGAAAAAACCCCAAAACCAAACTTCAAAACATGCTATGCCTGAAGCTGAGAAAGTGTTCTATTATTTTATCAAAGTAATATCTTGACATTGCATTGTTATTTGAAAAACTTGCTGTTGCTTGAGTCTGAGATAGCACCTGCAGGGCTGACATATGCATAGTAAATGAGACATCTGGTCTGGGACAAAGCTGTCTTTTAGCTCAAAGTAAACGTCACTTTTTCTTAAATGACAAACAGTAGACAGAGGTAGGGATGAAAGCCAGGTGAATGTTATACAGTGCATATAAAATGTGATCATAATAATAAGAGCTTACAGGGCATGCAATTTAATCACCCCTCTAGAATCCAGGGCATTTTTCTGCTTTTCTGTTTTTGCAGAGACCTCACTGTAGTTAACCAGACTTGTTTTAGTAGCTGAAGATGACATTGCAGACTACCCTGTGAAGCTCTGTGGGACAGTATCTGCATAAAGCCTCTCAGTTGCCACCATGGAGGGACTGTGGGGGCAGCCTGGGAATATGCTTTCTGGCAGGGATGGCTCCAATATGGTACCCACCTGGTTCCTGTGCATCCCTGTGGTGCTCCTCTCCTGCTGGCATTTTGGCCAGCCTGGCCACCTCGGTCAAATACACAGGACTGCAGAGCGGGAGAGGTGCCACAGTGCCAGGGGATCTTTAGCCTTGTGTCTGTGAAATAATGATGAGGGAATCAACAAAGGCAAGTGCAGGGTCCTGCACTGGAGGAGGAATAACCCCATGCACCAGAACAGGGTTGAGGGCCAACCTGCTGGGAAGCAGCTCCATGGAGAAGAGGAGGAGGGGTCCTGGTGGCCAACAAGCTGTCCATGAGCCAGCAGTGTGTCCTGGTGACCAAGAAAGCTGAAGGTCTCCTGGAGTGCATTAGGAAGAGCTTTGCCAGCAGGTTGAGGGAGGTCATCCTGCCCCTCTGCTCAGCCCTGGTGAGGCCACACCGGGAGTGCTGTGTCCAGTTCCAGTTCCTCAGCACCAGAGAGACACAGAAATCCTGGAGCAGGTCCAGTGAAGGACAACAAAGATAAGTAGGGGACTGGAGCACCTCTGTTAATGAGAAAAGGCTGAGGAAGCTGAGCCTGTTCAGCCTCAGAAAGAAAAGACTGAGAGGGGACCTTATCAATGTATATAAGCATCCCGGGGTGGGGGGGGTGGGTGTCAAGAGGATGGAGCCAGTCAGTTGTTGATATTCTAGTCCTTGGAACCCTCTGCAAGGGCACAATACGAATAAAGTGGGATGTGGCAACATCAGTTTTTAGCCCTGAGCCTGTCAGATATTTTTCTCTAAAATCTATAAAAGTGACAGGGTTTGAGTGTAAAAATTTGAACTAGGTTCAGTAGTTGAAATATTTTTGGATGCCTTGCAAATTAGAAACAATTGGCAACCTGCTGGAAAAAATGTCCTTGCTGACTTTTGCAAACTGTGTCATTTCTGATAATACTGGCAAGAAAAGTTATTTTATACCCTAGAGGACTGTTCTTGGAAAAGAAAATAAAAAAGCTTCCCTCACTTTTCTTCCAGTGTGGCAACATGGAAGACACTGCAGCAGAGCTGGGTGTATGACAGGGAAGAGAACACCCTTGCTATTAATGAATACCCACTGGAAGAAGGAGTGTGATGGATCACTGAGGATGAATTTGAGCTCTCTTAAGGATATGACTTCTGGTTTAATATGGCCTGGAAAAGCAGTGAAAATTTAATTACATTTTAGACACTGACTCTTGGGAAGGCCACTTCAGGGCCCACTAGGATAGATGGATTTTCTTGACAGAAATACTTTTGCAGGCTTCAGTGCAGTGTGCACCTCATGGGTTTAATATATCTGGGGAGTACTGTGTGTGCATGCTAAGTGAGACATCCTGAGCACATCAATTGTACAGCAGAAACACAGATCATCTATGAAACCCACACATTAAAATCAACCCCTCAACACTCCCAAAGAATCAGACTTTGGAATGGGTGCTCAAGAGTAACCTTCCTCCCCAAGGAGCACCTCTGTGGTTTCTGGATGCTGAGCAAGCCAGAAGTCCCAAACAAAAGCAGGAAATCCTCCTGTTCAGCCCAGGTGACACTTCCAAACTGTAGAAGTGAGTGTAACAAAGGAAGCCCTCTTGGAAAGAATCACTGGAGGACAGAGGCAGGAGATATCCAAAGGAATACCATGAGAGGTTGCCTATAATTCTTAAGAAGAAGCAACTCTGTGGAAGAGGCCTTTTTTTCATGTTACTTCAAGCTGGTCCTGATAATTGCCTGAACAAATTTACTTGGACAGTCTGCCATTTTCAGGGATAGAAAATCCTTTGCTTTCAAAGAGCTCAGCAAATACAGCCCGGCCTGCTGCAGGGACAGTATATGCAAAACTGACCAGAAGATAGCAGAATTACTTATTGAATTTCCACTATAAACCACAGCATGTTTTCAGCACAGATATTTCACAAATATACTATGGTTCATTATGAAAGCAGACTTCTCTCTTAAATTCTCCAAGTACTTCTTATGAGATTGCCACTAACATCACGAAGACACCCATTAAAGGCAATTGAGACCTGCCTAGAATAAATGTCTTTATGTAAGACCAAAGGGAAAGGGATGAAAAGAACAAGAAATCCTTTGAACAGATTAGCATCACTAGTGTGACTCTCTGTCTCAGAAGGTCAATAATGCTGATGTCATGTTATTTATGTTCAAATTTTACAGGATTTTATGAGGAAGTGGAAGGTCCTCCCCAGACAGTCATATGCCATTCATTAATCTTGCTTTGCACTTGGTGATATGCTTTTGATCTCTCATGATCTCTTGTTACCTATTGTTGGAGGTGGCTGTAAAAAACCAAAACTCCTTGTCACGATGCCCATGTAGAACAAATTTACCTTTAGAGTTTTACCTTTAGAGTTTTTACCTTTAGAGTTCTTCTAAATACAGGTAGTTCTTGAAGCAGCCATGAGAAGTATTTTTCTCAGTGTATCAGTTGTGTAAAACAGCTGTCAGTATATATCTCAGACATGTTAGGCACAGATAACTTGCTAAGTTACTAACCAGCAGTTTAACACCAAGTGAAAAATTTCCACCTCCTTTCCTCTGTATGCCAGGTACCAGAAAAAGAGGGCTCCTAAGGCTAATACATGAGTCACAGAGAAGCTGGTTTGGCCACAGTAAATTAAGGCTCATAATGGGCCTGTTGAAGTGTGTAGACAGCTACTGCTGGGTGATGTTAAATGTGTGAAAACTGCTGCAGGAGAGGACTTGAGAAACAAAGGGAAAACATGTTAAAATTTGCACATTCAAGTCAGGTAATGACTAGAGTAAAATGCAGCACAAAGGAAAATGTTCCTAATAAATTCACGTAAGAGGTAGATAATTTCTACAGTCATACTTCTCTGTGTGAATAAAAGATTTGAAACTGAAGACAGAATCTCTACCAGCTAAACTGACAAAAGGGAGCAGGAGTAAACAGCTGCCAAAAAAACTGTACTTAGCCCAGAAGTGTCCCTGGGCAGATGTACTGCCTCTTATTATGGTAATTCTCTCCTCCTTCAGGCTTCCCAGTAAAAAGAAACAGTGCTAGAAAGATACTCATGTGTTCACTGAAAAAAGTACAATTGTATAGCAAGAATAAATGTTTTTCAAAAGTGGAAATAGCCTTAAATTGCAAAAGGCCTTTGCAGGATAATAAAGGGATTTGGGCCAAGATGAAAATGCACATTAATATTTTGAGAACAAAGCCTAAATAAATCCAGAAATGAAAATGATTTTTAAAGTATATAAACGTAAAAGAAAATGAAACTTTAAACATTTTGGTGTATATTTGTCCAAAGTGCAACACCTCATCTCTTTACAAACAGTAGCAATACCAGTGTAAAAAGCATGTGACACACTTGCTAGTTGGCAATTAATAGTAAAAAATGTTTAATGTTTTTTGGACTTAGCCCCAATGCCTTTTGAGAAGTTTCTCTAAAAATGAAAGAACACAGAAATAAAAACAGGGAATTTTTATGGAAATTTGGTTGGGGTTGTTTTTTTTTTTTTTTGGTTGGCTGGTTGATTTGGTTTGGGTTTTTTTGGTTTGTCTGGTTTTTATTTTTAAAAGTACAAATTAGTTTAATTTTTTTTTTGTTTATTTCATGGTTTGTGATGTTTGGGGTACTTATTTTCAAGCCTTTCTCCACAGCAGTGACACCTGAAAAAGCTAGTATTTGTTATTTCAGTGAGCTGAGATTTCCACATAATCACTTAAGGATTAACTTTTTAAACATGGCATTTAATGTTATGATATAGCTTGTGTTATCAGATAACACAATTTCCTTCACAAAACCTACCAGGAAGCAATTGCATGCTCCAGAAAGTCAATTGAAGTGGCCTTTGCATGAGAGTGTTTTAACTAGCAAGAAGAGAAATTAGCTAAAAAATGACCAGGTTTCCTATGCTTTCAGAGCAGCAACACAGTGATATCTCAAGAGGAAAGGCAAACCCACTGACTAGATGATGGACTTATCTCATTTATAGAGTGCTGCCTTCTGACTTAGAGCTTTAGTAACAGCTTTTTTCTCCAAAGAGGAAAATCTACCAATTTAATTGGCCTGCTTGTTTGATTTGAGCAAAGGCTATTCCCTCGCATGCTGGTGCAGCAGCTCAGTGATTTAGATAAAGAGCTGTTGCTTGTTCACTTCCTATCAGTCCAGCCCTGCTATGAGAGAAAACAGTCTGGAAACTCTTAAGGAACTGGGGATTAATTTCATGAGGAGCCTGGCACAGGACCTAAAGTCTACCAGATCCTGATGACTGCTTGAGGAATCCTGCATTTACTTGTAGAGATCTTAATTGGGTCAACACAAGAATATTCCATTTCCAGTGCAAACAAACAAATTTTAAAAGGGTTATTTAGACATTCTCAGTGGTGTCAGATTAAACCCCGATCCTAGCAAAATGCAGATGTTATCCTTCTGCTTTTTTGTGCTGGGTAGGCAGCCTGGTAACTGAACAGCACGCCTGGTCTTATGCTTGACAACAAAAAGCTACACTGTCCTTACAGCAGAGTTCAATCTTGTAGAAGCAGGGAACACAATTTGAACTCTACACTCCAGTAATGTTAACACCCACCCTGTTCTGCGTCCAGTGCTTTCCTCAGAGCTACTGCAGGCACCTTAGTCAAATGGTCTTACAGCAAAGCTTTAAAAATTGTAGACCCTAAAAGTCAGGGAGAGAAGAAGCCTTTAATAAAGATTCAATTTTAAGACAATCATCAAATAGCTATTGTAACCAGTAATAAGACACAGAATTTAGGCTCTTTTTACATCTTCTGACATGTTATTCATCAGCCTCACTACTATGGATTATGTCATGAAAGCAGAAAAATCTCACCTTAGACAGCTGTCCACTTTCAACTTTACAGATTTAACTACACAGCTTAATACAGAGACATTTTCCCAATGTACTTAGCTAACAAATATTACCAATGTCAATCCTATTTATTCTACGGGTGTGAATCAACTGAGGGAGGGCTGAAGAATGTATCTTATTGTGTTTTCCCCAAATAATACCCTTCAGATGATTCAGTCTTTATCATACATGGGTACAGTTGGTCTAACACCCATCCTGGTCTTCAGGATTGCTGCAAAATGTGAAATAAGTAAAATTTCTTAAGAAAGGGTGTTCTTTAATCCTTGATCTTTGCGTACTTTCACACCCAGTCAGTAAGAAAGGAGATTTAAACCATTAAACAGAGAGCAGCTAACAGGGTCTAAGTGATGTCCTTGTGTTAAAAAAGAAAATTACTTGTTGGTAGGATTGCCTTGTAAAGGTTTAGGGCTGGACATGATCTCAGACCTAGGGGTATGTTAACAAAGCTTGGGAAGAAAGATGCCTACTGATATTGGGCACAAAGAATGTAGAGTTTATGGGCCACAAAAACAACTGGCAGAACTTCCAAGATAAGGCAGAAACTAATAAACCCAACTCAGCAACTGTGCTGAAAGCAGCTCCAACTGGGTAAAAGGAAATTCTGGCAGGGGAAGATATGCAACCACCGACTCACTGACCATCAACCCAAAAAACCCACTGACCCAAAAGAAGAGAAACACTGAGCATGGGGACTGATGAGCATGAGAGGCAAGAGAATCATTAACCAACAGAAGACAGAATAATAATTAATAAGAGAACTATGTAACTTGTAGCCAATGAACACTAATTCCTTTTTTTTTTTTTGCTAAAATGTATAAATAGTAAAAAGTTTTGATAGTTGGAATGCTTGATCTGTGGAATTCCACTGAGCACTCAGGCTTGCAGAACTCTGAAATAAATAATCAATGTCTCTCTTGAGTATTTAATTACTGGCTTGCTGCACACCAGGTAATGAATCCAATTTTTGTAGACAGCACCCCTGCCCTACGACAACAGCATCTGAGCAGCTGGGCTGTCAGGTAACGCCTGGAGGAGCCACAGGATGCTTTGCAGAGCCCAGCCCCAGTGCACAGAGGTCACCATGTCCATATATCTTTGCAGGATAAAACCTTTCAGTATAAATCTACCCTTATCATCCTCCCTGCCTTTCAGTTCTGTTTCATTTGTGGCTGATTTGTTCCTGCAAGCTCTTTGGGAGGCATATTCCTCTGCACCTGGCAGGCTTCTGCTTTTCAAGGTCATTTTACACAAGAAAGTGATATTTCTACTCTTTTTCCTGAAGGATTTTTACAAAAAAATCCCATCAGTACACTGAATTCAGACCACTGTCCAGATTTGTGATCATGGACACTTGTTTTGATACTGTCATTTCTGAGTGAGGCTGTTATCAATCTGTAGGAGGGGAAGAGTGCTTGCTCTCTTAGCTCGCTGTCTGCTTACTATTTCACGTATCAGTGTTATGACTGCAGTTCAATTTATATTTGTGAAGCCCTGGTAAAATGTTAAGCACTCTAGTAGTGCTGAAGATTAATATTATTCTGCTCTGCAGAGCACACAGCTATTTCAATAGGACAAGGCAGTCCAAACAGGTCTTGACAGTGTCTGAATAGGAAAACAACATCAAGCAACCCCTTGTTGCATTTTTTTCTGCAAGCAAAGGGCTGAGTTGTGTCTGCCTGCAGGTTATTCTATCTGTGTGTGCTTCTCAAAAATACCTTGAGTCACCATATAATTCACAGGAAGAAAGGTAAAGAAGCTTTTATTCACGTTTCTTTACAGCCCTGATGTCTCTTCATGTTCACAGTAAGTGCAGAAAAACTGTACTTGCTGTGATTTCTTTTGATCTTGGACTGGCACCTGCTGGTGCGGGGAACTGGAGGCACTGTGATGAATGATGGCTCAGCAGCAGCCAGCTAGAGTGAGGTTAGAGATCATGGAGTTGATGTGCAAAGGTAGGTCCGAAGCCCCACTGTGCTTTCTTCAATCCCGTTCTTAATTGTTATAACATTTGATTTGAGAAACAACAGCTGTGAAAAATGAATAGCAGTTCGAAGACTGATTTTTCCCTGCCAGAAAGCCTTGTGCACTGCAATCAGTATTTCAAGAAGTTTGTGTATTTTTATCTCTGAGAAGTCCTGGAGATGCTCACACCTGGAGTGCCCCACCTCATCTCGCTGCTCAGATGGGGCCGTACACTGGCTGCTTCCTAAACTGCAGCTCTCCCAGCGAGCCATGGGCACTTAAACTGATTACTGGTGTCTGAAATACAATCTAATGAGTAATACAGTCAGAAAGGAAGAAAGTAATTTTGAAAATAACAGAGAGAAGGATAGCAGTACTTTTAAAACATTTACTGCTGCATTTGCACCGGCTTGGCCATATTAATCAAGTTTAACAGGCAGACAGAAACAATCTAGATTTTCTAAAAAGTTTTAGAGTAAATCACATTGAATTGAGGAATCTTTTTCTGTTTGATTATTTACTTGAAAAAGTCACAAAAAATGGCTCACCACACCCTCATGCACTGACAGCCTCTTTTTTTGCACCCATTACAAGGCACGTAGGCAGTGCAACTCAAGGTGCCTGAGTTCAGTGGTGGGGTGAGAAATTTGTCTAGACTAGTTGCCAGGCCCCAACTCCATGTGCAGTCACTGGAGACGAGCAGTTAGGGCATTTCCTCTAAGATTTAATTCATTTGCCCTGACTAAAAGCATCTAGAATTCAGCACATGTTTAAGGATTTTTCAAAGCTGTGGTATATGCACTGCTACCTATGACAGACTTGCCTTCCAGCAGTCTTCTTCCCTACTTTGTCTATGCCCAAAGCCAATTCTGAGTCATGGTGTGGGTATTTCCTCGAGAAGGATAGTTTAAATTCTCCCTAGCAACTTGACATTTTTAATTGCATATCATGGTACAGAATTACTAAACTGAGCATAATACACCAAGTCAATAAGCCTTGTATTACGTTTTTAACCTGAGGCTTCAGAAATCCATGTATTTATGTGGGTGTGTTTCCTGTACATGCTTTGAAGCCCAGGACACGTATAGCTTAAGGGGGCTCTGTAACCTTCTTCAGTTTATACGGGAAGCCGTGTGAATGAATGCAACTTACAGCTTCCGTCCACACCTACAATCATTTTTCTGTGGCTGACAAATCTTCCTTTTTTCAAGTACAGGAGAGCATTAAATATCTCAGAGTAACAAAAATAATGACTGCTTCATGGCTCAACTTTACAGTGGAGACTTCGGACATCAGAGACTCTGCCCTGAATTTACACCCATAGAGGAGGCATCCACATCTACTCTTTCTGTTTTAGGAGTCATTGACAATTTGTGACACGAAGTGAATATGACGTCAGGTAAATGTATTCCTTCCCCAAGGAAAATAATGGTCTGTGTTTAATTTCCTTGATTATTGCATGAAAAGGAATTATATTTCCATCCTGGCAGCTAATGTGCCCCTCCCTGGGGCTCGGGCATGGAGATAGAGAGGCTGCAATCTCCGGCATCCTTGGCAAGACAGAACGTACCATCCTCCTGAGCATTTTAGCTCGGCACGGGCTCCTTGATCTCCATCACTCAAAGCAAGGCCCAGTGGGCATTTGAGCCCTGGCTCACCTCACTTGGGCTGAGCAGGAGGTGAGAGGGCAGTGCCCCACACAGGCAGTCCCGGGCGAGGACCCGCAGCAGCCGTGCCGTGACAGCGGATGTGTGTGCACGGAGCCTGCCGAGCCAGAGCACAGCTGGCAGGCAGACTGTGCCTGGGAGGAGGGCTGGGTGCATTGTTTGTTCAGCACTTGGGGGAATTAGAAAGTAAAAGCATCTGGGAAATCTCAGTCTAGCAAAGCATTCAAGTACCTGTTAAAATTTAATCAAATCAATAGCTTGTTGACTTTGGTGGTACTAGTGATGAGCCTCATTTTCAGGATGTGTTTAAGTGCTCGGCTGGATTCAGGTTTGAGATATTAGTTGTTACCGAGTTTTGTGTATTCTAATGCAGGTAAGTGTGGAGAAAACAGAAGGTGATACCACCCCTAACATGAATGCTACTAAACTTGTTTTGGAAGAAACAGATAATTACTGTTCAAGGTGGAAAGCTAACCATCTGTTTTGCATGAGAACATGTTTTACAGTTTCATCTTCTAGCTCACTTTAGGACACTGCCATTACTGTATTTTAGTTGCCTTGCCCACCTCCAAGTCCCTTCTACTTGTTTTCTTCCTTGTTGCACTGTTCTGGGAACTGGAGTTAAAAGGAGAGCAGAGATCCTCTGAATCTGTAGCAAGCTGGATTAACTGGGATAAGCAGCCCTCCCTCCCCTCCCCTGCTCTGCTGCTTGCAGCTGAGTGTGATAACATCAACCAGCCCTTGTTCCTTGCTCTGTCCCATGTGTTTTTTCTTTCTGGTTTTTTTTTTGTGTTTTTTTTTTTTAACCTGTCACTGGCTTTAATTCCTCATGCGCCAGTGAACAGCAGCTGCTAATGCTTGATCTAACCACTACCCAAGAAAAGCTTTTACACAGGCTGCAACCTGAGCTTCTACAAACACAATTCAAAACTCCAGCTGGTCAAGGTGCACCTCTGCTCACATTTCCTTTTATCAGAGGGCTGCAGGGGACCGTTCTGGGCAGATTATTTACTCTCCTCTGTATGCAGCCTTGCGTTTCATACTGGAGGTTGCTACCCAGTAACTAAACATGAGATAAACAGTCGTGAGTAAAAAATACTTGTTCTTTGTAAAATATATCATTAGGGAATCACACACTGTTTGTTTACTCAAATGAGCAGGCAGGAGCCAAGGCGTGGATGCTTGTCTGCACCAAAACTTTCTCCCTATTTATTTTCAATCCTTTTTGCAAGCATAGCTGAGAATCCAATATGGGTGAAAATAAGAATGCCAGGATCCAGCTCCCCCAAAGGACATCATAGGGTATGGTGGTAAAGCCATCATAGTTGAGGTAGCTTGCTTACTGCCTGGTGGTATTTAAAAGGACTTTGAAAAGCAATCTGACCAACAGTAGAGGCTGGCATTGAAGGTTACTTCTGTATCCAGAGCAGGAAGGTAAGAAAGGCCAAACACCATGAGAAGATCAAAAGCAGTGGAGGAAACTCATATGTTTGTATGCGTGCAGGAGTAGCATGAAAAGGCTGTCAGGCCTGTTTCCTTTAGGCTTTCTTCCCTGCTGTTATTGGCTGGCAAGAAGAAGTAATTTTTGCAAAGAGGTGGCTGGGACTTGGGCTGTGTCTCACAGACAGGCTGGGGAGACCCTGGTTCTCCTTCCCCAGTGACTGCAGAGGAAGGCAAGGAAGCTTTGTCTTAGTCTCTGGAGTGAGACATGAGTCCAAGCCTCTGCCTCTTTTGTTGATACCCTCTATACTTAGAGAAGAAACAAAAATGTCCTTGAAACACATGGACATGATAGCACTTGTTTGCATTGGGAGTCCCCAGGGAATTCTAAGCTAATATATATCCTTCTGCATTGCACCACTTTGGGGAAAACTATAGAGCTCCCTCTTGCCTTGTGTCCATGTTATATAAAGCATCTGAATATGCTGCCCTCTGAGAAGATGTGCCAGCTCCAAGAATCTCATTCTGATATTTCGGATATGAAAATGACCCATTTAAGGAACGAATTAAAATTGGATGAGTTTCATATCTCCCCCAGTTTTAGAAAAGAAAAATCATAGCCCAAATATAAATTTCATAAATGCTTGATAAACCCTCTGCAGGAAGAAATTTGGCAGAGGACATCAAGACCAGGCCATTTTGAGCGAATGAAAGAACCTAAAACAAGACTTTGAAGTCTGACCTTCAGAGTCTGTAATAATACAGTGGATGACAAAGGTGATAAATACCACAGAGTGGGACAGAATGTATCTAATTAAGCAGTTTTAGCCATGCTTTGGCTTTCTTTTCAATTATGTTTCTTACTAGAAGGATTTTCAAACTTACCAGCACAGTTTTCCAGTGACGTTAGTTCTGAAAATAGTGCTTTTTTTTCTCTATGCAAAGTAGCACATCATCAGTTATTTTGTAGTCACATCCACTTCAGTGGTGTCATTTCCATTACAGCAGTGGAAATCTGTGACTGTGTCATTTCACTGAGAGCTATGGGCCAAGCACATTTTTCTGAGCTTTATGTTAAAATCAGTGGATAGGCTAATAGGATAGACACTGCCGTGTAAACCAGAACACTGATTTCTTATGCTCCATACGGGGAAACTAAGAAGTGTGCTTTCTTACTCATTTGTTTTGCCAGAATCACAGAACAGATGAGTTGAAAGGGACTTCTAGAGGTCTCCTGTCTGACCCCCACATATTCTTTGCAGCTCTGTTGATTGTTTATGCACAGTTGTAAGTACAGCAGAGGGCAGGGTCGTTTGACCTGCTGGCAACACCACTGTTAATACAGCTCAGGAGGTCCTTGACCTTCTTTACTGCAGTTATTCAGTGTTGGGATACGGTCAGCTTGTTGTCCACCAGGGTCCCCCACTCTCCTTCTCTGCAGATCTGCTTTTCAGCTGGTTGTCTCCCAGAGTCTTTTGGTGCATGGAACTTTCCCTCCCCAGGTGCAAGACTTTGCACTTCCTCTTATTGAACTTCACGAGATTCCTGCCAGCCCATCTCTCCAGCCTGGTCAGGTCACATCCCTTTGAATGCCCACACAACTCCTCGGTGTGTCAACCACTCATTCCAACCTTGTATTGCCTACAGTCTTACTGAGTCTTTCCTCTGCCCCAACATCTAGGTTATTAATGATGTTATGAGAGCCAGTGTGAAAAGCCCTGCTAAAGTCAAGATAAACATCCCCTGTCCCTCAGTTTCATTGCAGAAGGCTACCAGCTCAAGCATCTTTTTCCTCTTTGCAAATCCTTGATGACTATTCCCAGCCGCTTTCTTGTTCTTTCTGTGTTTAAAACGTTTGTCAGGATTATATACTCCATCACCTTCCCTGTGATTGAGATGAGGCTGCCTGGGCTGTAGTTCCCCATAACCTCTATCTCACCTTCCTTGAAGACAGTGATATTTGCTCTCTACCAATACTCATGAGCCTTTCCCAGCTGCCATGACTTTTGAAAGGTAATGGAAAGCAGCTTTCCAGTGACATTGATCAGCTCCCTCAGCACTCATGGGTGCATCCAACTTGCCTTCACCCAGTGTATTCACAGGTTCCCTAAATGATCCTCCTCCAGTAAGGCAGTCTTTTTTCTTCCAGTCTTTCCCACTGGTCTCAAGACCTTGGGGCTGATGAAGGGCAAGACCAGTAAAAACCAAGTTGAAGGCAGCATTCAGTCTCTCTACCCATTAACTATGTTGTCCTTTGTCACCATGTGCACTGCCCCATTCAGCAGTGGACAAACATTTGTTCCAGTCTTCCCTTTGTTGTCGATATACCTGCTGAAGACCTTGTTGCCCAGCATGTCCCCCACATGAAAATTTAACTCTAGGTGGACTCTGCCTTTCCTAACCCCATCCTTGCACATTCAGGCAGTGTACCTGTATTTCTCCTGGATTACCTGTCCCAGCTTCCACCTCCTGTTTGGTCCCTTTTTATGCTTGAGTTTACAGAGGATTGGTAGTCCTCCTGCCACCTTTGCTTTTATACCTGCTTGTGGGGATGGACCATTCTTTAGCTGAGAGAGGATGACCTTTAAAAAGAAATCTTTAGAGTCCCTCCAGAATTGTGTCCTGTACAAATCTGCTATATAACTATCTGAACAGACCAAACTCTGCTCTCCTGGAGACCAGGGTTATGATCCTTCTTTTTGCCATGGTTCCTCCTCTCAGAATTCTGAACTCCACCAGCCCGCAGTTGCCACAGTCAACTGCCCCCTGATCCTTATCTTCCTGTGAAGTTCTTTTTTTTTTGTAAGCATGAAGTCCATCAGAGCTGCTCCGCTCATTGATTCTTGTCTCTGAACTGCGTAGCCCGCAGTATCTGAAGACAGTTGGGTCTCTGCTGGCAAAGCCAGGGGATGAATGATGAGGAAAACCTTACAGGCAGCATGCAGAGATACAGAGGCATGGCAGATGCAGGGTGGATTCCTCCACATTCTTCATTCCCCATCTCAGCTCTTGGTTCACAGATCCAGAACAGCTAAGCAAAATGATCTTGCATAATTTGTGCTTCCAATGCATAGGATGAAACCTTTCCCCAAAAGGTACCCACACCAAGACTGTTCTGGCAGTGGCCCCATGCCCCAGGTGCTTGCTTCATGTAACAGGAACTTGCAAGGCTGAGAAAGGGCGAGACAAAGCCATCTGCTTGAACAGTTTTAGCTACAGGAACAGAAAAACCTGATAACCCAGGAGCTTTACAGTGCTTATGTCAGCCATCGAGACTAATACGTGGAAAGCATATTTGAAATTGTGGAGGCTTTCACTTGTGGGATCAGTTCATTAATTTCATGTAGATTTGTGTGTGCTTTGGATGAGCACCTGGGGGAGGAAAAGTGGAGGGCTGCTGAACTGTGAGATGCAAAAGGCCACTCTCCACAAACAGAGCCATGCTGGGTTCTGGGCCTGCCTGAGCAACAGGGTGCAGATTTGCATTAGGTTCACTGCCCAGTCCAAAGTAAATGCATCATGCTGTGCTATTAAGAGAAACTCTCTGAGGACATTGCAGAGGCTTTCCAGACTGAATGTTATAAGAGGGGGACACTGAATGATTCGTTCCAAGTATGACCAACCCTATCTGAATATCTATCACAAAAATCACCACGCTTCCCTCATAGTCCAAGATAGAATATGCCATCTTAAAACCTGTAAACACTAGACTTGTGCCTGGTCTTGAGGCTCACTTCTTCTTCCTGTTCCCTTCCACTTCTTCCAAGACACTTTTGCCAACTGTTAACACGTTTTCTCCTTTACTATCTTTTCTTCATATTTGATTTTCTCATCTCATGCTATAACAGCACAGTAGCCATACTTTTCAGTTTTTGACTAATATTACTTTTCTTTGAAAACACCTACCTTTGTGGAAATTAATTCCTGATTGCATATGGTTTGTCTAACCTACGTTCCTGAACTGTACATAAGCACCTGGTGCTTGGTAAAGCAATCCTGCTGAAATGAGGGCTTCACGGGGGCACTGGTTCTCCACTGGTTTTTCACGTTTCTCATAGACACACTCAGTCGCAGCCTCACATGCCCTGCTGAATCACTCACCCTCTGGGGGATGTCCTGTGTGCCCTGCCTGAATTCATCTCTGTGTGCCATCACAACAAAGTGACAGGCTTTCTGCAGACTGATGTGTCACTGGGGCAGTAGTGGCAGATGGTCGTTCCTGTCCTCAGGCTTTGAATTATGTGAAGGAAAAAGCTTTTATTCCTTGCTGAGCTGAGTGACACGTGCTTCTTGCAGATTCACAGATATATCATAACTCACAGAATCATAGAATGGCTTGAGCCAGAAGGGACATTAAAGACCATCTAGTTTCAACACCCCTGCAGTGGGAAGGGATACCTTTCACTAGACCAGGCTGTTCAGAGCTCCATCCAACCTGGTCCCTAAGACTTCTAGGAATGGAGCATCCACAGCCTCCCTGGTCAAGCTGTGCCAGTGCCTCACCACCCTCACAGTAAAGGATTTTTAAAAAACTTTTAGTATCTAATCTAATCATAGTCTTTTTCAGTTTGAAGCCATTCCTCTTGTCATGTCTCTACATGCTCCTGTAAAAAGTCCTTCTCCACGTCACTTGGATTCTTTCTTCAGTTACTGAAAGGCCACAGTTAGGTCACCCCAAAGCCTTCTCTTCTCCAGGCTGAACAATCCCAACTCTCTCTGCTATTCTTTTCTCATAGCAGAGGTGCTCCATCCCTCTGATCATCTTGGTGGCCTCCTCTGGACTTGCTCCAACAGGTCCATGTCCTTCCTGTACTGGGAGCCCAGAGCTGGATGCAGCCCTGCAGGTGGGATCTTGCCAAGGCAAAGCAGAGGGGCAGAATCCCCTCCCTCACCCTGCTGCCCCTGGTGCTTTGGATGCAGCCCAAGATACAACTGGGTTTCTGGGCTGCGAGCGCACATTGCCAGGGCATGTCCAATCTCTCACCCACCATATCCACCATATCTTTGGGGTTTTTCTACATGAGGACCCCAGTGCAATGTGCACCTAACCTGGTGGTCTAGCAAAGTGGGGTGTCTGTGTGGGGCACTCCAGTGCCATTTGTGAGAGATAAGCTGAGAGATCAGAACTGGTGGATAAGCATGGTAATAATTTTTATATGGATCCATGCACCTTCATCCAATATATAAAAAGATGATTAATACTACACTTTGTAAATAGTTTTGCACTCCATGTGTTGTTTGAGGCTCAGTCATTGTTCCCAGACTTTGCAAAACTCAAAGAAACATCAGTAATCTCCTTGAAATGCCGTGTGGTTTAGTGCTTAATTATTTGACATGCCTCCTCTAAATTAGCCATGGTCAGTACGTACATGTTTGTGCTGTGCACTGACTGCACTGTAACATGCACATACCTGAATATTATATAGCATGATTAATGGCGAGTTCTTAAACATCAGCTTTGCTGGTAGGGATTGAGTGCAGTCATCTGTGTGACCTAAATTGCTTCATGAGCTGGAGTTGCTAAGAGGGAGTGAATAAGTGATGGGATGGCATTATGAAATCATGTTTTCTCCTGTGTAGCTAAAAACGGCTGCAGTCAAATACAAGTGGCTTTAAGTTTGCTTTGGGGTGTGGTAAACTTATATATTTGCAGTTTCTCACATGAACAGAATTTTAAAAATCCTTTTCTGAAGGGCTGCTTCACTGAATCTTAAGAAGATTGGGCAAGAACTCCATCTTCTCACTGACATTGCTATTTGTGTTTGCCATCTGCCAATGGACATTTTCTCAGCTCTTTCGTACTGGAGGGTTTACAACAACCATTACAAAGCACTGCAGGTACGTGCAGGCAGAGCTCACCTGCTGTGCCATCAGCAATTCCCGGCAGCTCCAACAGCCCCTGGCTTGCAGCAGCAGCACCACCAGTAGAGAAGCTGCATTGGAGGACCAGCCTGGAAAGTTCTGGGTATTCTAAATGTTCACTGACACCAAGAAGGACCAGCTTGTTTCAGGTTTTTAGGAAAGTTTTCTGTATTAAAAGGATACAAGAAATACTGACAGTTCCAGTCAGATCCAGATAAATCACCGTTTAGAAAAGAAAGGGAGCAAAAGATTACTTGTAATATGGTAAAGTAGCAGAGTAGAGCTTTGCGCCTAGATTTGGCACAGCTCTGGTTTTTTTCATTTACTATGAATATATCTGTGAGGCTTGAAATTTGCTAAGTAAAGTAAGTACCTATGAGTAAAGGGAATGTTCAAAGCATCATTTTGCAATTTTCTGGGGGAGAATATCCCAGGAAAAATCAAACCAAACTCCTCAAAGACATTTATACAAATTTTCTGTTGTTCCATGGAAATTATGATTTTTACTGTGATAAAGACAAATCAAACTCTACATTCCTCAATAAGAGAAAAAAAATTTGAAGACATCTTCTAGTTATCAGGGAAGCTGTGTAACTGTGGAGCTAAAAGGCCATATTCTCATTTCACATTTCCTGCCTTAAGCAAAGGTTAAGAATTGTATAAACTGTTTATTTGCTCTAATTATGGAGAAAATGGAGGAACTAACTGAAAAGGTGCATTTATTAGTAACTAGAAAAGAAAAAAAAATGGTTTTGAGGCAGCACCCAATTGTGTTGCTGCATGTTCTTAGGATCACAGTAGCTCAATTATGGGAACACCAGTTGTCCTCAGACAAGCACTGTTGAGTAGTTCTATGGTTTACGAGACTCTAGAGAAGAGCATTCAATGTTTTGTTTCCAGCATCCTAAGCGATGTGTGTAAAGATAAATTTTCTTCATAAACTCTGAGGGAATCCTTTCAATGCCAAATCCAATATTCTGGCATCTAGCCCTAGGTATCATTGTCCCCTAAAGAGAACAGGTTTTACACTTGCTTCTATTTCTTGTGAAAAAATGACATTGCAGTCCTAATTCTTCTTTCATTGAAAAGATAGTGAGGTTAGAAACCTCTGTAGTCGTAGATTGTACCACTATTTTCAGAAGAAAGCTCTCAAAATTGTCCACTGAAACCTTACAAAATAGTTGAAAACAAATGTTCAGTGCTTCCACCCTTTTGATCTTGTACAAAATGAAAATAAGACCCATTAATATTCAGGATTCCATGAATGTCTGTGGTAATTTTTCTTTCCTAAGATGAAAATTTTATTTTTTGATTGTTCTAAGATAAAAGCTTCAATTCTTTTTTTGCCAGTGTGTTGCATTTCATATCAATAATCCCATGATTAGTTAGCATTCAAGGGGTATATGAATACTGTGAAGAGTTTATCAATTTGCCTTTTTCCTTGGATTTCTGCCTAAATGAGATTATGACTTTGATCAACTTCCAGTTCAGCAGGCTTTGGTGCTTCTGTTATGTAAACACACATGAAAATAGCTATACATATTGCAGTGATTATTAAACCATTAATGTCTGCAAACTCCAGAAATGTCTGTGTTGGGATATTCATTTTCACTGCTCACCAGACCGTATTAGGGAAAATCCACTATTTTGTAACTGGTGTGTCAGTTCTTTCACAGTGGTGAAATTCTCTTAGGAAAGACACTGAAGAATTCTGAAGAGAAATTGCTCCTAATGGGAGAATCAGGCAACTGAATGAAAAGAGATATGATAAAATTATAAAATCTTCATTTAATGGTTTAGAACATTATCCATGTTTTAAAATTATTTATGTGTCTGTCTTTTCTTATTCATCTACTCATTCATACTGCTCTCCAAAAAGTGAACAGTATTTCTAACTCTGGAGAGGACAAGAGTCCATGTGTAGCTCTGTTTTACGCTTCAGGTTGTTGTTAGTATTTTTAAATGTTACTAACTTTTTATAGGTTGATAGATCAGAAACTGGATGAGGAATGCACGTTTACAAACAGGTCTGCCAGCTGTACCCCACCCCTGCCAGAAATAAAAGGCAATAAAAGAAGAGAAATGTTTATGTATTTCATAGTTTTGTTGTGTACTTGTGCTTTTTAGAATCATGAATCTTCATCACAAAAGAGACTGGAAGGCTTTGTCATTGTGAACTGTGTTCTTACAGATTTTATTTAAAGGTAGGTTCAAATCCATACAATCATTTGGTGGTACTTTCCCTCCAGCACTGCTGATATCTAAGTAATGAAAGAACAATGAAAGCCTGTTCTGAAATCTATTCTGTGCATGTTGATTCTACATTTGAAAATGGTCTATTTATAATCAGGAATTAAAAAAAAAATCACTCAAAATTTTGAATTATTAACTGCAGGAGACGTGTTGCCAATTAGGGGTGCATTTTCATGTGGCATTTCTGCAGAGCTGGACTGTCAGGCATGTCTGAAGTTGGCCTTTCTCAATCAGTCCCTGTGTTCTCAGGAAAAGCTTGGTTCTACAATTGTATTCAGGCAACAAAATGGGCCCTCTTTTCTTTCAGAACTACAGAACTTTCACAACTGTTAATGCCTTTAATGAGGTCTGTGATTGAGTAATTAAGTTGTCCAAGTATAGATTAAGATACTAGCAGTATTTTGAAAATGTTGGCTTTGTTTTGACTTGCATTCATTGTTTTTACTGTAGCTGCCAGACATTTCTTGACATCTCCTAGAATGTGAACTGTTTTTGTTGCAAATATATTATTGGTTTGTGTTTGTGCCTTGTCAAGCACTTGGGGATGCAGGGTTTGAAGGCAACCCTGTGCTGGTGCAGAGAGCAGCATCCTACAGCTTTGGGTGGATTCTGAGCTGTGTGGGTGCGTTTCCCACACCACAAACCTGGTGTAAAGTAGATGGCTTCCTGATGGATTCACACAAATACTGAAAGTTGTCCCAGTTACATGTTTTGCCCTTCACAGCTTTTAATCTTTGCCAGTTTGTCAATTTTTCTTCTTCGGAACATGCTTCGTTTTAACAAGACAATAAAATATAAATACCAATCCATTTAGTCCTGTATGGTACCTTCAAAAGTAACCAGTTCAAGGGACTTCAGCAAAAGAGTTAAATGTATTTCAAAAAGTAAAGAGCTGTTAGGTCTAAAGAGCTGATGAAAGGACCTGAAAAACTATCAAAAAGCCACTGCTTAATTTTTATTAGGTAATAATAAGAGATATTACAGTCTTTTAAAAGAACCTGTTATTACTGCAAACCTTTATTTTAATAATAAAGCAGAGCATTATTCCCTCTATACCAATTCTCTCATGACATAATATCACATATCTCTGGTCAAAATGTTTTTTGCATTCCTTTGATCAGCAATTCCCTTTTAAACTGTCTCCTCTCAGCTCCTTCTTTGATCACCTTCGACAGACTGTTAGAGTCTGGAGGACTAGTGCATTTAGAAGAGCAAGAAAAATCTCTGGATAAAAAACATATTCATATGAAATATGACTTAGACATGTCTCCAAAGCAGAAAGTCAGGATAAAAGACATAAATGCTAGTGCAAGGAAATAGCAGAAGCAAGAAAAATTGTCTGGTCTCTCTCTGGTGCTGCAATTCATAGTTCGCCTTAGGGTTTCAGAAAACAGCAGCTGCCCAAACTTTGATGGCTACAAATCAATAATATAGATTTCATCTGCAAACAAATGCAATCTCTGCCCCTTTAGGGGAGGAGCAGGCAATACACAGGGCATGACTTTCAGGTACACCTAGTGAATGCCCTGGGGAGTGTCGTGTAACCTTGCAAGCAGCCTTATTTTCATAAGCAGAATGAAAAATCAAAGGGCCAGATATGAGGGGGAAGACTTCTGGGGACAAATTAGGAGCAAAGTGGAAAATTATTACTTCTAAACAGATTATGAAAAGTATGTAAGCAAGATTCTAAGAAGAGTGTAATTTCTTAAGAAGGATTGCTCAGCTACCAACAGGTCATAGGCTTTGTTTTAAAATATTTTATTGATCTCTATTTCCTAGACATTTTAATTTCAGCCTGATATTGCCTNGAAACTTGTCTCCTATTCAAACTCTTGAATATCCTTTCCCTCTTTCATCTTTCCTCCATAATCATGTGGTGAGAAAAATTAGCCCTTGAATGTCCTTTCCTTCCTTTCCTTTCCTTCCTTTCCTTTCCTTCCTTTCCTTTCCTTCCTTTCCTTCCTTTCCTTCCTTCCTTTCCTTCCTTCCTTTCCTTCCTTTCCTTCCTTTCCTTCCTTCCTGTTTTTCCTTTATACTTCTCTTTCAGGGATAAAAAAAATTCCCTTTAGCATCAGCATGTGCTTTCTCAATTGTGATGGAATTTTCACTTCTTTTTGCTTCAGTTTTCCACACAAAAATAAAAATATCGTTGTGAAATTATCTGAAAGGATGTTACAAGACTTCCTGGATGATTTAAGAGGGCTTCACAACAGACTTACTTTTCATATTAGCAGAGATAAAGCAATATTTAGAGAGGGTACATAGACCTTTAGAAAAAAGAAAAAGATAGCTAGAAGGGAAATTGCCTCTAATTTCCTCTCTGACACAACTATATTTGTTATATACAAAATACTTTATCAAAGCACACACAAATCACAAGTTGCTGACAGTAGCATGACTGAGAAAACTGCAGAGACTCAAGGCATTGTTCCAAAGGATCTTCCAGTTAGTTACACATTAACAGCTTCAGTAGTTGTACATTCACATATTAAGATATAATCCAAGTTTAGAGTTCAAATGAAGACTTCCTTTTCAGCGCATTGCATTTTTTCTGGAAAAAGTAATGACTCTTTATATTGCATTCTAATGGCCTGGAACATATTTGTCTGACTGGAATACTAATGAATATTAAAATTCAATACTAATAGACTTCAGAAGGTATATGTATATACTGAAACTTTAAGATGAAGGGGGTACAGTGCCCACACCCAGCAGTGTACTAGTTAGTACAGAGTTTTGCATTCATGGTATAAATGAGAGCTCTCTAAAACTCTTGTCAGTAGTTCTGGCCTACAACAACAATGACAACAACAACAACAAAATTTTTAGCTGAACAACTATTAATTTATTGTATTCAAATTTTCCATGATCCCCCTCAAGACCAAAAAGAACCCAACACCCAAAAAGAGCCTATTTCTGAATACACCAAATGCTCTGAGCACACCAGATGCTCTGAGCATACTGCATCCTCTCCTATGAATGTGATGTTTTGCTTTGACCTAGACTGTTCTTCCTGGCGAAAATATATTCATTTTCAGAGATTTCTGATTTTGTTGGTGCATAATTTTGGCGGGGGGGGGCGGGGGGGGAGCAGGGAGGATATTCATTCAACACTTCTGTGAAAAACATGAATTCCATATAAAGTAAGTTCCATTATGAAATTATTTTTGTTGGAAATTTTTTGACCAGCCTTACCATTCTGATATCTAGATTTATGTACACTAATGACTCACATCTCCTTCCTCCACTGATTTTCAACAGCTTTGCTATTGTTTTCACCAACTGCTCCTCCCTCTTTCATTCTGAAAATAAAAAAAAGACAGTTGTATCAGTCCTTGCCTTTATTTTCCCTGCCTTTCCAGCAACTGCTTCATTTTTTGACTAAAGATACAAGTCTTTTCTGAAATAGGAGCACACACACACACTTGATTTTTCAGGTTTGCCTTCTGTGTTGCTTTCTATCATAAGGGTAAAGAAAATCTCACCATATCTCAGTTAGCACCACTTTAACCTGCTGGTTGTGAGATTAAAATAGCCTTCAAAAAAGAGACTGAAGGGAGCAGACAACAAAGAACTTGTTCTAGACAGCCACACTCCACAGAAGTTAATTAATATGCCAGATATTTAGTTTATCCTTAACTGACTTGCCTATTCCTAGATAAGTAAGGACATCTTTTACAATTCCTCTCGACATTAGGGTACCACTGTGGTGTCACATTTCCCAAGCCCACCTAGCCTGGAGGTACCCAACATTCTTTGCCCTACTGGGACTTTCTGCCAATGACCATGTTGGCTCTGCAGCGCTTCTTCCAGGGACCCTCAGTTTTGACAAATTTGGGGTTTACCAAGCTGAAGCTTCTTCCAGCCACACCTGGGTGGGGATTTTCAGAAACAGTAGGCCGAAACAGTGACCAAAATATTTTACCTCAATAAAGGACAAAAAAAAAAAGCGACAGGCCCTCTCTAAAACCCTCAGTAGGCTTCAGGACGTCAGACAAACACTTTCATGATGGTACAGCTTATGAACACCAGATGAGGGTGGGATTGCTCTTGTCTGTTTACCTGGCCAAAGGTTAGTAGTCTAGCCTAAATCAGTCACCGTTCCCCCGCAGTAGTCAGCAGTGAACTATAGGTAGCTGCAGAAGTGATTCATTCCAGGTCTATCTGAAGACAGGATGACTCACTGGCAGCAGACAGGCCTGCTGGGGTAGGCAGCTGGGAGAGATGTGCCGTGCTGCCGGGCACTGTCCGTGTTAGCCTGTCCCTAGAACAGAGCAAGGGCCTCAGCTGTACAGTACCTCCAGGCTGCACCGCCTGCCGTTTGGAGCGGGCCGGGAGCACGCACCTGGACAGTCACGGCAGCTCACAGGACAAGTGCTGGCATGCTCGGCTGCCAGAGCTGAGTCATGTGGCTGAACCCTTAGTACCGGCATCTGTTTGCAAAACTGGCTCTGAGATGCTTCTGATAAAGAGAATTATGATTTGGAAAGGTTGTGAGTTCTTGGGAAACATTACACCATTTCAAACAGCTCAAGCTATGGCCCAGTATCGTAGCACTCCCTCTTCTTGACTGCAGTATCACGTGGCTCTTTCTAGCTGTAACTACTACTAATTATTGATTAACTACTCAAGTAAATACAGTGAGAATCTTTAAGCATGAAAAGCAAAACATTTTATAAAGCCGAAATCTATGACTTCATTAAAATGATTCTCACATAAGCTTTCTTTTACGTTAGAAGCACATCAGACTCAAACAGCACAGTGGATCCAACACAACTATTAATGGGGAACTCAAACATTCGACGTATCTTTCACTTTATGCCTGATGAATTTTCTTGCCTCCTCCTCACAATGGAAAACTCCATCATTAGAACTACATTTTCTTTCTACAGTCTGGGAGCTTTCTAGTTCACCTTATTCCTCATGTTTTAAGAATCCTCCTTGAAGTGATTTTATTTTCACTTCCTTTTTTAGCTACAGTGGCTTTTCTCACACTTCTGATGGATTTGTTGCTATGTGGCACAATTTTTCCTATGAAACACATCAGTTTATGATCAACTATTTTGTGTTTCCATTGCATCATCCCATTTGATTTTACTCAGAACCACCCACGTTTACTTCCTGCTTGGATGGAATTTGTCTTTGCTTTACATTTCATCCTTGATCATAGCGGCAAAGGTGTGACCCTGACAGTGTAGAAAATATCGTTGTGTCTCCAGCTATGTCTTTGAGGTTTGTCACAACAAATAGAAGCACTAGGGAAGACTGGGAAGGCTGCAGGAAAAGCACATCAGAGGGTTCTTGATATTGTAAATATTTGTACTGGGCAATGTTTATGCTTTGCAGTCATTCCCAGGACGTTACCATGCTCCATGTATATACCTACAACAAAACACGGCACTTATCCATGACCAGACATGCTACATACTGTATGTTCCTTGTGACACTCCTGCCTCCTCCACTGAACTGTGAATCTGGATGAAAACCAGGCTTGTAGCAAAATGCAAAGTGTAACATTGGTGTCTTTGCATTTCTTGTTCACATTCAATACCTGAACAGTCCTAAATGTTCAGATGGTTTTGATCTGGATGATAACCGTGTTTATAGAACTACAAAAAGTTTTTATTTCAAAAGAAATTTACGTATATATGCCTTGAAAAGATATCTATGTAGAAGAATGTTGAGTAAAATCAACAGAGAACAAGTACAGGAGACCTTGGTCAGTGTTTGTTTTAATTTAGGAATGAGGAAAATAATTTTAAGCTGGGCTCAAACTGGAAATATGTATTTGTAATCTATTTAGAGGGACAAAGGTAGAATTTGAAGTGGTAGAGCATTCAGATAGATGAACAGAAACCCTGTCCTCTTCCTTTAACTTACCAGTACATATTCTACTTAAACAGCAGGCACAGGCCCTGAAGCTGGAACAACTGTATTTGAGAGGATGATACCTGGTGACCACTTTTAGAGTCCAGGCCAACCACCTCTTCTTCTGAGCAGGCCTCCTTTCCCAGCAGTCCCCACTCGCCCATCACCTCCTGCCACAGGGACAAGAACTTGAGAAGATGCCCAGATGTCCTACAGCACTAAAGCGGGGCTGGTGCTGGCCAGGCTCTGCTCTCGTGTACCTCAGCACACCTCAGAGACTGGATTTGCAGCTGGTGGAGGGTAACTAGCTCCACAGCATTTGATAGCCAGATCTCATTCCACGGCCACATCTCAGCTAAATGAATGTTTTAGAACTTCAAACCTGTTCATCTGTTTCTGTTCAGCTGAGCCCTGTGGCGAGCTGATTCAAGCTTAGCAGAGGGAGGACTGGTGAAGGACAACTGAGCACATGGACATTTGCAACACTTTTGAATCAATTTTATTTTACGATTAAAGTAATATAAATAGATTTAAATCCATACTTCTAATTAAAACAACAGTTTCCTGTGCCTCCCAACTGCAGGCAGAATCTGAGTTCTGTTCTGTGAGGAAACATCTCTTTTGTAATTTACTGCAACCTTCCCAGATCTTGCCAGCTCTGCTGAACCATTAGATAGGCTGTAAAAGCATTTCTTAGGGTACTCTGAAGAAAGACAAAAATACATCAAATTATGTAACCTTAGGAGTTGAGCATTCCTCCAAATTAGCTTTCCTTGTTTCCTTGCATTTTTCAGGATATTTTTTTAACTGCATCATATTCATTTTTACTATAACAAATCTTACAGATTATCCTATGTACTGTGGTTTAATCAGCAGACTTAAGATTTTTTATGTACGCCTGCTTTTTGTACAAACATTTTACATATGAGGACTGTTGTTAATATTGGTCTCTGCCCTCAGGTAAAAAAAGATGCTAACATAATACAAACCACACTGATTTATGTTGTAAATATGCGAACATAGGGGAATTTATTTTTGACAGTTTGAGATCAAGCATAGGTAAAAGGGGATTTTGGACAAAGCGGCCAGGGGAGAGAATTTTTCTCTTGGACAATGCATAAGACTCTCAGGCACATGGTGTGATTCTTGGGATTGTCCTGTGCAGGGCCAGGAGCTGGACTTGATGATCCTTGTGGGTCCCTTAGAACTCAGCTTATTCTATGATTCTATGATCGGCAGGCAGAGAAGTCCTCTTACCATCCCATCACTTTGTTTCTGCAATTGTTTTAGAGCAATATAAGATGATCTATGAATATCTCAAGCTCTAGAGGAATAAGATGGTCTTTCTACCAACTGTAGGGTAATAAAATTATATAATCTAAAAACCTGAAAATTTAGGAAAATTGGAGCAACAGACAATTAGTCTGTTTTGGAATGTTATATTGGCGGCCTGTTCTCAGAAATTACACAATTTTCAGCCTCTTTATAGTAATTTAAAGGAATTTAATCCTTTTTTATGACATGGAGAAACAATGGAATCCTATTCTCACTGCTGTCAGAGCAGATGGAGGCAGCTCTGCAGATGGTCTTCTTAAACCCAATAGGTGCCTGGGGAGTCCCCTCAGTTTGTGTTTGCAAGTGAACCCGATAGACCACATCACAGTTTGACATTGGTTGACTCTTGCATGTGATAAAATTCGTAAATTTCCTTTCCTGCAGAAAATAAATGTTGAGTGAAGATGCATTCCCAAGAAACCAGTGGCGAACTGCATCTTTCCAACAAGCTCAAGAGATACTTTGCTGTCCTGGGTTCCACACAAAACTGCTTCAGTCTTTCTTTTTCAGTCCTGCAACTGCAAAGCTTACCCAATTGGTTTTCACTGTCCTAATGCTCTTATTTGGCCACACCAAATTTCCTTAGAAGGTTTAAACTATACTACACCATGAAGATTTGTGATTTGGCATTTGATTTTGCAGTAGCTGTGCTCCGAGCTCTTTGAAGACAAAGTGTCACCACAGCTCTGAAAAACTTACAATCTAGAAGACATAAACCAAGCCAAAGATGATGTTACAAACAGGTATTGAAGAAGAAAACAATGAAAAATTATATGCTAAATTACGCAGGAAGAGCTATACGGATGAAAAAGGACTAGAGAGTTGGTCTCTGATCTTGTAAGCTTCTGCTTAACTACACAACACATTCATTTCTTGACTTTGCATGATTAGTTCTTAAGTTTCCTTAGGGTAGAAATAGAAAGATTGAAACAGAAAGGGTGTAAAACCTAACTGAAAGCATTATTCAGAAAAAAGATTACAAGAATGAGGATAAATAGAACAGTGCCTTGTGTAACGATTGGCACATTAATGAGTTCACTGGAAATGTAAACATGGAAAGGGACTGTCAGAGAGGGCATAAGATGAGCAACTCAGACCGATGAATAACTGCGGAAGTGGTTAAGATTTCCTGGTCACCAAAGAGAACAGTGATGCAAGAAGAGGTTGGGCTAAAAGGAAGGAATAGGAGCAGCATTCCCCTTTGCGTGCTCAGCTGTGCCTGCCTCTGTGTGTGTCTCTAAATCTGAGTGCTTGTTGCTTCAGTGCTCTAATGCTGATCAATAACAAACCAGTAATCACGTGGGTAACTGTTGATGATTGCTACCCTCTGGTTCTTGCTACTGCCTACGAAAAAGAACATAAAAATTGGTACTCCTATAGAGCTCCTGATGATTGAGGCAAACTTTGAAACCCAGACAATCACAGCTCTTAGATATTTTTAATTATAACTGCTGAGGCAACTCAAGTTCAGTAAAAATGTGCAAGCTAATTTTACAGGATTTCATTTCTTTCAGTAACTAGATTGATTCCTGGAGATGGGTATATGTAGCTGACTTTGATCTGGAGTTTTTTTTCTGTCATACTGTTTGTTTTTCTGCTATATCACAAATTTTACTGGCAAGTGTAATTGACCAAAATTCTCAACACCTTTTGTCATGGAAACCTCAATGGACCGCTGCTACATCTTTGACTGCAAATGAGCTGAGTAGTCCTTTCTAAGCCCATTTTATTTCCAAGGATGGGGCATCTCTCTCTACAGCATTATACTTAAATGAATTGACATAGTCCCCTTCAGTACCACTGGATAAAACCAGGATAAATACGGCCCAATCACAAAATGTCCTCAAAATCTGAAGGCATCTCTTTTCAGAGTAAAGCCAAGCCCTGTATTTTCTCATTTTCCTGCTGTTGACATAGGTCGTTCTTTGGCAAAAGCTCTCGGAGGTACTAAGTACATTTGCAGTTGTGTGTTCAGAGTGCCTCAACATCAACAATACACCTGAAAAGGACTTTTTTCTGGTTTCTTTCCAACACCTATTTACTGCCCAGAGACAAATCAGAAGCAAAGCAGTGGATAGGTAAGCTGTGGACTTTTAAAGGTTGCTTGTACCAGACAGTCCGAGAGCAGGAGCTTGCCAAACCTCATTTCTTGGAGAAACCCACTGGACTTCATAAAATAATGGGATAAAGGTGTTATCTGAAAAATGACTTAAGAGCGATGTTCCTGAATGCTCAGGAGGGCTGTAGCCCAAGGTCATTCTCAGACTACGATGGCTCTGTCTTCTCTAAGGCAGCAAGACGAGCCAAGGTTTGCTATGGGAGATTAACCTCCTTAGAAAGGGGGATGCACATATTGTCACCCTTTCCAGACTTGCTTCGTACCTTGCACTGACATATGTCACCCAGGACTTGTGAGAGGAAGGTTACATGTCAATGATAATAAAGTTGCTCTTGGGTTTTTGTGGAAGATCCCAATCTGCACAGCAAGCATCCTTTAGCTCTACTTTAAGTTGCCTTCAAATGCTGGTCAAACACTTGTGTCTGAGCAGATTAGACCATACTAAAATGATAACTATGAAACAGGAGTGCATTGGTTTCTGGTAAAAGCTCACTGTATGCAACCATTATTTCTGCTGTTTTTTTCACAAAATAAATGAACAAGGATTTAGCATAATATACTGAATTCTTTCTATGGAAAGAGCAGTTGAACAACAGTTTGTTTATAAGATTCTAGAGATAATATATTTTCCAAGCAGTACTTCAAACTCCCTAACACTTTGAACACTGGTTGAGATGAATGTGGTATTTCCTGCAGTGCACTGGGGCTTTTGACAGCAAGCAAAACCAAATATAATACTAAAGTTTGGAAAAAAATTGTACCCTTCAGAAATAAACGCTATCTTTTCAGCCATATTCTGAAACGAAAAATATTAGAATGTTGTAGAACAGCCCTAGCCTCATATAACTCAAATTTACTGATATCGAGATCTAACAGTAACTGTGCCATCTCCTTGTGAGATGTCCTGCCTAAGTTCTCAGCCAGGGGTCTGGGCATGGCTCAGGGATGCGTGGCACTTTCAGATGTTCACAGTCGAGTATCAGCCTCGCTTACAGAGCAACTTATTCCCTAATGGGATTCCAACTCTAAAATAATTGTACTTTAATGGAGACAGCAAAATAAAATATACTTTAAAAAAAACAAACATTACCTCTCAGAGTGGTAGTTTTATTTGTATGCATTCAGTAGCATGCTTTTTTTTTTCACAGGAATATAAGCATAACAATGGTGAAACATCCGTATCAGATCTGGCCTGTATTCCGTTTCAAAGGATTCAAAAGCAGATGCAAGAAACTTCACAGGAAGCAATGGCAGGACAACCTGCTCCAGAAGAAAGTTTCTGCTTAATCCCCACTGACGTAATGCTTGGCCGATTTCACAAAACGTGTAGACTTATACCCCTTAGAAAAGTAACATACATATAGAAAAATCTGTATTTCTTAAAGATTTCTGTACAGTAATATTTACAATATATTGCAAAGATTTCAGTCTTATCTCATTGCAAATACCTGCTTCCAGGCCATAAACCCCAGACTTTGTACTTCTCCTGTTACGCTACAGCTGTGGACATTGCACTGGAGAACCATGAAACACTTGGGTATAAACAGCAGTTTGTTCTGCACGCTTGCACCCCATTTGACTATTTTTCTTTACACAGTTCTAGTTAAACAAAATAATTGAATTTATGACAAGCCTATGTCATCATCCGCCATTTTAGGCTCCCCAGACAATTGGAAAACCAACTCTGTTGCTAAAACTTCTGTTCAAATGGCAACAGTCCACTTTTCCATAGCTTAACACCAAAGCTGGAAAATTCCACCCATCCCAAAGGATGTCTTTCATATAAAAATAGTTAAAAAACAAAACAAAACCAAACCAAAACATGATTTTCTTTGAGAAAAAGATAGGTAGTTGCTAACATTAGTGAGTTTTTCTCATTTTGAAGGATATAACTGAAAGACCCAGCAGAAGAAAGGAAAACCCTTTACATGTAACAGTAACAGGAGCAGAATGAACACCAGAGCTTTCACCATTTCGAAAAAGCACTGAATTACCCATTCCCAAAATGTATGAACAAAGAAAGATTGTCATTTTTGTTCTGACATACAGGAAATGTAAATTATTAGCTTCCCCAGAAGGCATTATTAAATAAAAGGAATCAACAGCTTATCAGGCAAAGATCTTAAGACAGGCCCACATCACCTCTGAAATAAATGGGAATGCTTGAGGTCCTACAGTTTGAACAAAGCCAGAGAAATTTTGTCACATCAGTGTGGAAAGTCACCTGAACTCTACTGAACTATCCACAAAGACAAAAAGAGGGATTAAAAAATATTCAGAATGGGTCCACTTCTGATTTCACTAACCAACCCTCATTGATTTTCAGAAAGGCCAATGTTCAGCATTTTCAAGCAAATTAAACATATTCCTTCCTAACACTGAAAACTCATGAGCAATACATCTTTCATCTTAACTTTTGAAAGCTGTTCAACTGAAAGAGCAAAAACAAACAGAAGTTTAAAAATGAAACCAAAAATTTCCTTGGAAACAAAACAAATTAATTCTCCTGTGGCAGGGAACTGGATGTAACTCAAAAGAGTTTTCCTGCACTCTGAGCTGTCTACAGTCATCCATGTTTTCAAAGAAAAGCAGTCCTTAGCTCTGATATATAAATATATATGTGGTACAGAATCTTGCAAAGGGAGCATGAACAGAACAGATACAGCAGATTGTGTTCCTGACTAATAAACTTAGACCGTGTTCTTTAAAAACCTGCACCTTAAGTGTATAAATCTTATATTAGCAGCATCTTGGCCTGAAGTTTCCTGAAAATCATCCTTTTACAACAATGTAACAAATATACACAGAGATTTCATTATGTAAGAAAATATCCATGTATACTACCTTCTCTCTAATTTTGAAGGAGCTCACACAAACTATTTAGTTGTCTCCCAACTGAGAAGTGGGTTCAACAATTATATTATCTGGAATTGTAACCTAGTTATCTTGAGAACTTCAGACATGTAGACCTTAGTACCTAACACTAGAAAGAGAAGACAAATGCCTTGCATTTTCAAACTGGTGCTGTAATTGAGAACTAACCATCCAAGGACTGACAAGCACATTTAAAACCCATAGAAATGCAACTCAGATTATATTTAGCTGATGTTAATAAGCTCTTCAAGGGTAACTCTTCCACAACTGTGGTAACACAAGGTAAGCTTTTAACCTCTGCCAGACCAACAGGTGAAGTCAACATTATGTCAGTTGGCAGCTTCCACAGATGGGCATCAGTGCAAATGAAAGGGAAAACGGCTTTGTTTTTTGGGGTTTTTTGCATTATTTTGTGGTTTATAATGTCCACATAGAAATGCTTTGATTTTCTAGCAAGTAATGACAGACTGGGGTGTTTGAGGCATAGCCAGCACATTCCATGAGTTTTTGCATAGGCCTCATTCACTACAGTAATGATCCAAAGTATCAGCTTTTAAAAGGTGTTTAGCTCAGAAAGCCCAAATGAACCATTCTACTGATGATATTGAGTTAGGTGTTGTCTACACTGGGTGTCATCAGGACATTCCCTGGCCTGGCTGTGCCCTAACATGCCTTCCTGCCTTGCAGCGCAGCGATGCCACCTTGCACGGCCCTACTGCAGACCCACACCAGGGAAGCGTGGCTTTGCACAGCCTGGCAAGGTTCCCTAACGTGATGCTGTAAGAGCCTGGTCACTCCCTGCATCAAACTAAAGGTGTTACACCACAACTGCCAAACCTTACAATGTCAGAGTCAGGCACACATTGCAAAAAAATTGCACCGTTCCGCAGGGCAGAAACAATGCAAAACCTCCCGCAATACCTGTTTCTTGGAACCATGCTCCTGGAAGTATTTTGTGCTATTCCTTCCGGATAGCTGAGCAAGCTGTGTGACAAACTAGCAAGAGCAAACTCGATGGATACAAGGTACACCAATTTGGCTTGCACATTGTCAGAGAAAGAGAGGTTTGGCAGGGATTTAGCTTACAACATGTTTTCCAAGTATCTCAGTAAGGCTGCCACAGTTAGTCCTCACCAGCCATGCAAATGATGTTGAATGATGTCAGGATGAGCTCTGATCAAACAGCCCTGCTAAGGCAGAGCCTCTGGACATCCAGATGGAGTCTGTCTACAAGGGAACACCTGACCACAGGTCATTGCCACTTTATTCCCACTTTCTCCCCCCATCCCTGTTGACAAAGTCATTGCTGGAAAGAGATGGGTACACAACACAGACCTTCTGTCACAGCCAGGAATGACATCCTGAGGCAGTGAGCTGATGTTGAATATTATTGTAGACGGTAGCTGCTAACATGCTTCGCTTTTTCAGAGGCTTTTGTTTCCTGCTGTCTTGCTGGAGCACAGTTCACAATCTCCACTTTTCATTGCAGTCTTGGACACCTTTGGGCTTGACAAGAGTGACAAGAGTGAGATGGGGGTGAAGGTAGGAAGCAATAATAAAATAATAAACTTGGACAAAGTAGACATAAGCCAGATGAGGGAAAAGTTTCTTCCTGTGTCTGGTTTTGTTCAACTTTCAAGTCAACAAATCTGAAGAAAAAAGAAAAAGAGTGTCATTTGTTATTTATCCCATCAGACAAGCATAAGGCAATACTCTAAAGCTTTTATTCAGCTGCCTATGGCTATTGCCAGCATAGTAAATTATGCTCCCAGGAGATTTCCACTTGAATAATGCCCATCCATTTAAGAATGATGAGAAACTCAGGGCTGAATAATCTTGATTCAACTCAGAAAGGAGGATGCAGAGTGAACCCTCTTCTTAGAATCAAGCAGAACTGACAGTGAGAGGAACTGAACTGCAGAAGTGAACCCAGGCAGCTTTCCACCAAGACACAGCAATGCCCAACTTGCCAAGGACCTCAGTTTTTTGAAGCTCACAACCCACACTCTGCAATCCTTACTCTGATGAAACATGCTAAAGACCCTGATCCTTCAAACAGCTCTTTTATTTACATGGTGCTCCACCACGTTGCAGAGAGCTCATGAAAAATTAAACAGAAAACATAAAATATGAATGGAATGATCACTGGCCCATAAAAGCTCTGGAGTTCTTGAAAGGTGTTTTATATGTAACAGATGTTGGGATTTCAGAAATGAGGTTTCTGCCTCATTGTCCAAAGAAGGTGCAACAATTTTCAAGCCTCTGTATAAAACAAGG
>VYZQ01013793.1:16263-26290 GCA_013400655.1 Mystacornis crossleyi | reverse complement strand
ATCAATTACAACATCAGCAACCATTACATATTTCAGTGTAAATACCCTTTTAAAAGATAAAACACTATAAAATCATCAGGAAATTGTACTATTAGCATTGTGCTTTCTCAGCCTACATTCACATTCTGTAGTAAAATGGAAACATTGCATTAATCTGATCTGGATCTCAGGTTAATTCATCAATAACATTTTACAATTTTATCTGGCCATCAACATTTTATGAAAGCTATTTGCACTTTCCACTGAGCTGTAAAAATAATGAACAATATAAATTCTAATTTTTATTTTTCACTGAAACATGGAATAGTCAAACCTAAACCAAAACATCTCTACATGTAAAATAAGACCATGTTTAGAGACTACTGTTGAGCTACACACTTTGTTGTCAACTTTGATTAGTTTTGTAAGATGAAAACAAAGTATGTTCTTCCTCCTTCCTACAATCTATCCTGATACAGATGCACAATCTGTCAGGCAGGGAGGTACACTTACACACGGTGTTTATTGTTTACCTAACATTGGCTAACTAATTTTGGAATAGTGCTATCCATCATGGCCAGCAGACAGTAACAATAATAGACATTTTACTTGAGCAAAAATCCTTGCAAATTCTGCCAAAAAAAGGAGAGCAAGTCAAGGAGTAGTGCAGCCATGAAGTGTTCTCTAATTGACTGGCACCATCCCTGCAAACAGATATAAGCCACAGACATCACAGCACACAGCTGCTTTTTACAGCTCCAGCTCAAGAACGTGTTCTGGTACATACCTAAATCAAATAAATTCTCAAATACCTTTCGAAACACACACCTGTCATTAACTGTCTTGTCTGTATTGATGCATTCAATTTAAACCGTAGAAGAGGACAAATAGATCAATACTAAAATATTTCAGCAGTAGGCATGACATAAACCCAAATACGTTTTAATATGTTGTTAGCCCTACCTGTGGCACTGAATGGTTTTATTTTAACTGAAAAATTTCACTTTATCTTGAACAACATTGGCATAAACAAAATGCATGGAACGGATGAAATGGACAGAAAACAGGTAGACTATCACCAAACCTACTTCCAAGAGTGAGAGGAGTTTCTTTGGATGAGTTAGTAGAGACTTTATATGAGACATAGCTCCTGAAAAGTTAGTGGTAATAAATGAATAGTAAATAGCACACTTTACCCCCCAAAATTACAAACCCACTCATGATTTGCCCATGATATTTAGTTATTGGAACACACTGAAGATTAATGAGCACACTGAAATGGACCTACCCCGCCTGTTTTAGTCCACTTGTAGTCAAAATTATGGCATTAACTCACAGGCTCTGCATCCCAGGAACCAGCAAGCAGTGCCAAAGAATCCTTGTTAAGTTATATTTACAAGATTTCTGTTTTGCCATCCACTGCAAGGGCAGACACGTGATCTCAAGATGCCAGCTCTTTAGTATTAGATGGAAGCAGGACAAGATCACGAATTAAAACTAGTTAAATAAAGAAAAATTTAAAATACTTTATATAAACTGCTCTCATTTTCCAGTGCACCATAGCTACTGCCTGCCCTAAAAAAAGTCTACGTGGCTTTGTAATTAAACTTTTACTGAAAAAGAGGAAATATATTTCTAAGGAAATATCTTTTCACACACCAAAAAAAATTTTAAAAAGATACATCTGAGTAGGTGCAGTCCAGCATGAGATGAAATATGGTTTAGCTAGATTTTTATACGTAGTTTTGTTTTTGTCACATTATTTGCTCGATATGAAATTTTAAATAAATTCAGAATTATAAGGGGAATAACTTCCCAGCCTCATGCAGTAGTAGAAAGAAGGCTGATGGCAGTAACTTCTATTTTCTTACATACTATAAAACTCTTGAGACCCCCCTATTAATAATCACTGACAAGTGCAAGGAAAAATAATAAAATGAAGACCTGAGTAAAGTTTTAGGAAGAAGGGGACTTATCAGTTGTAGAATTCATCTGGGTATGACACAAGTTGCTGCAGACATAAAGCCATTGAAAGTCCTTGCTTCAGGGTCCTGGAGTATAAAATATTCATAGTGTATAATTTTGCATAATTTGTTTAGCTATTGAAGCATGATTTAGTTCCTTGGTGCACAGACACAAAGAAAAGAATGAAGGAAAGGACAAAATATTTGACCAAAACTGAAGATTTTTTAGTATTCTCTCGTGTGTGGTGTATGAAAACATCCACATGCACACAAACTAGTCTCCAGATATTACAAATAAACAAGTGTGTATGGGTATCGATACCCAAACATCTTCAATGTGTTCGGTGTTAGATTCTCAAGCTTTTGTTCATTTACTGAAGATGCTGACTTCCCCCCAGCCACACGCTGTACTCTCAGAAATATATCTGAGCTGAGCATAGACAAACTCCATATTCAGAAAGGATCTTCTGTATTCACCAGCTCTAGGCTACTTTGTACCTGCTCCAATGCTCTGTATGCAAAGAACAAACACAACTATGAAGAACACGAGCGAGGTTGTGGATAGGGTATTCAAAGGTATTGGTATTTCAGCCTGATCTCCCCTTGAGCTAAATCTAACGCAAAATGAACTCTGCAATTCAGAGCACAAAGCCACACACTTTACTCCGGATTTGCAAAATCAAACGCAAATACAGGAGTGCCCATGACAAATCCACACCCTCAGTGTGACTCGGCACCGAAGTCCCAGTGACTAGATTCAAAAGAACACTACAAAATAAGAGCAGGTGCTCCTTCCTCTTCAAGCCCTCTTGTTTGTTTTCACACTTTTACTCAGTTGTGTAATAAGACTGACTGGCCTACGCTTCCAGAGCTCACACTTAAAAATACAACAAAGAACAAACAGGGAAGGGAAAGAGTGGCAACAAGGTAATGAGAGTCCATATTAAATTTTCTTTTACCGAATTTGTGTGTTCTGCTTTTTTAAAAATTACTTATTTGAAATAGTTAATTAAAAAGTGTAACTTTTTTCCATATACAGAGTCAAAAAGATTACTGAAAACATTGCTGTGAATCAGTCTGTTAATTGCTATTTCAACATATACATGTGCACTGCCTTGGAAACACCAAAGTAAACACATCTAGATAGAAAGTTGTTAGAGGGACTTTTAAGATAAATATTTTGGGAGATTGATTTTCCATTGTTACAATACTTTTACAACCATCTATAAATCATAACAGACTTTATACTTTTAAATAACAGTTATATTTCTCTTCCTTCCTCTCTTACTCCAAACACATTTCACTGGGAGTTTGGCCTAATCAAGAGTTTTGGATCAGGACACTACCAAATATGATGTGGAAATAAAACTGCAAACAATAACATGAATTACATCTTAAGGAAGAAGTCTCAAAAGTTAATAAGGAAGCTAGGCTCTCCATTTCTCTAAAAAAATAGATCCAGCAGAACATTTAACTACATGTAGACCTTCTCAGCTATCCCATCTTAGGTCTTATGAAACTCACATGAAAAAGTACAGATAGAAACATAGACAGACTGACAGATGTATTGCTCTGCTCTTTCACTTTAGCCACTGATTAGCCACAGAGGCCACGGAGAGCTGCTCTTCCCTGTCACAGCACAGCAGAAGCCAACACTGGAGAAAAGAAAGGATTAAAATCCTCATGAAACAGGCTACATGCACCTGATCTTGAAAGACACTTTGTTGAATTCTGATGACTTTTTGTATGGGAAATTACTTCTGTATATTTATTTGCAATCTAAGTTTCCTTACGTAAAGAACACTATTCTGTCCACTATGCCAGTTTCAACATAACTAGTATGTCATAATCTGTGAGGCCAGATTAGGAGAAAAAAATATACCAATAACTGAAACATGTTCTGACTTTACTGGTGTGTAAAAAAATGTGAAACGGGTAACCATCTATTAAGTACAACCCCAAATGAGGTTCTGACCTGCTGTTGCCAGAGAGAACATAATCTTTTCATGCAAAATTACTTTTGTTACCATTTTAAATTCATGTAAAATTCAACAAGTATGAAAATCATACAGAATCATACAGACAGAAAGAGTAAACACACAATACAAATTCCTTAAAATTTTCTTCATAGTCCCTAACCAGCAGATCAGGCTTGACTGTTTCCAAGTAACTGCTTGTCAGTTCTGCCTTTGTACCTCAAGAAGCTCTGGGAGCAAGAATTAGCTATTGTTGGTCAAGCAGCAGCAGCAGCCTCTGCGCTGCCTGGATTTAGCGCCTGTTTGTGAAAGCAGAGAACGACAGCACGTAACATAACAGTTATTTAAAGTCCTCTGGAAAATCACGTCACCACTGCTGAGTGTTTCCATACCTCAGGCTATATGAAGACAAGTTAAGTCTTGCTGATTCCGAACTCTACCATTTTGTTTTATTTCACTGTGATAGGCAGGCTGGGAGTCGCCCAAGACAATGAACGTAGCCATAGCCCTTCTTCGTGGTAAACATATAATTTCCCCAGTGATCCAGTAAGCAATAACAAGAAGTTATGTGTAGTACATATAGTGTTTCTATTCCCCTGGGTTTAATATGGCTCACAGTGAAATTGATTTTCTGGAATCTTGCAATAAACCTCATCAAAGTAAATGAAACCCACGCTGGTTTTTTATAAAGTGATTGGATTTGGTGTGATAAATTAACCCTCACCGTCAGAGAGACTCCCAGTAATGCACTTGCTCAATTAAACTCCTCCAGACTCTGTTTAGATTTTAATTTTTCTATAAGACTTATTTAACTCACTCAAAACTTCCAACTTAATGCTTGCAGAAAGGATAGCAGCTGAAAACCAAGCTCTCTCTTCTCGGACTAAATAGAACAACATAATTTATAGTTTTTGAGCACTTGCTTGACACTATTCTCTAATCTATATTTAAAAAGCCACTGATAGCTACTCATTTATTGTGGCAGTGAGCAGTAGGAAAAAAATCACTTCCTGCTTACTAAGAGTTCCTAATCAAACCAGGAACTGAGAAGGATTTAATAATTTTAAACTTTCGTACACATATGAGATCAACTTTTGTAAGAGATGCTCAGGCAAAATCCAATGGATATCCTGCAGAAACCTACAGAAGCTTGGCTCACACTGCACTATCCCTTCCCAATAGATGATTTTCATCTAAAATAACCACGTAGACTTACCTAATCTTTTGCCAGTGCTTCGGTTATTCTACTGTTCAGCTGCCATTTCAGCAGGCGGTAAAATGTGTTAAAAAAAAATTAAAAGAAAATTTCAAAGTGACCTTCCCTAACATTCCTCAACAGCCTCTAGTGACTTTGTCAAATAAAAAAGTGTCTGATGTCTATTCACAGCTACTGGGCAATATGTATGAAAACTATTTTTGTTGTCATATTTATTCCCGGTTAAATGAAAAAATTATTCATTTAACCAGGAGTAAAACCTCTGAGATTTTTTTTCTCATTTCCCAGACTGTCTAGGGAAAACATGCTGCAGTAAACAATCATGCCCTATTTTATTCCTACTTAAATGAATTATCATAATAATAATTACTAACAAAAACATCTGGTTTCTGCTCAGCACAGACGGCAAATTCTTTGACACATTGCTTGCGTTTCCCCTTTTTCTAAGTCTCCAGGCTGAGGGTCTCAGGCTTTTTTTAGACCAGTATATATGCCAACCACACAGCATGCCTGATGCTACAGATTTATGGACAGACTCCTGATGACTATGAAATGCTTTCTCTCTTTTTTCTGCCTCTGGAAAATTATGCCTTTGTAATAATATCTTCTCTTTAGAGCATTTCCCTGCTTTTTATACAGATGACATTTGCATGTAAACAAGTTCTTGCTGTTTTTCTTCACTACTAAACAACAGCCAGGAAAAGTAATTTCCCTTTGACATCATACTGGCCTTGTATTGTAGAATGATCCTAACGTCACTATTTAAGGTTTTGAATTAGAAAATGGGGCTACCCAATAGAAGCAATTTAGCTTTCAATTTAATCAATATTTCTACTATACAGAGCGGTCTTATTTTTGTGGAAAAGAGAAAGAAAAATTCAGATCAACTAATTTATCAGTGTGAGACTTTGAACTGTACTACTATTAAGTACATTAACAGTACCAGCTTTTGCATTTCCATAATGCTTTTTATCAGAGGTTCTGCAATCGTGGCTCCTTGAGTTGCTCTGCCTCCACCGAGCAACACTGAAATGGAGAGGAGAGTGCAAACTCAACAGCAGCCATAGCCCAAGCAGCACAGAAACATGAAATAGTAGGGGACGGGGAGAGGACCACATGAAGAGAAATACTACCTGCTGTCATGATGTCTGCACACGTTTTCTCAAGGTACAAGGGAATGTAAGGCCTCCGAGAGTCTCACTGGGTTTTAAGGGGTGATATGCATGAAGACGCCTAGACAGGGCCCCAGTAAGGTTAAGAAACCATTAGACAAGAAAGAGCTTAACATATCACCTTGGAACCATGAGATTCAAAATGCAAATCCCAACTCTGGGGAGCCATTTGGCATCTCTGGCCACTGGTGCTATGCAAAGCTTCTCAAGAGGAGCAGGAAGCTCTAGCGGTGGGACGGGCATTTACTGTCACAGTGCGGCTGCAGCCCAGTCTGTTACAAAGAAACTCTGCATGCAGCACGGCCTTTTCCAAAAGAGTCTCCCTGGGCCATCTCCGGCATTTCACCTTCATTTAATGGCCACATTTCTCACCTCCCATCTCCTCCAAGCCCTTAGCCTGGGGAGGTGCCTTTTTCCGAGCTGAGCAGGCAGGCAGGGTGCCCACAGCCGTGGTGAGGACACACAGATGGCTCTGCCCCAGGGATGTTGAAGGCCCTCGCTGTCGCCCACCGCTGTCTCAGGGCTGCTCTGCACTAAAGGCTCTGTGCTGGGGGACACGTTGCAGCTGGACAGCAGCCCTGAGCTCCCTCGGTACTACAAGGGTACATCAGGTCACCCCAACGTCATGTCCTTGCCACAAGGACTCCTATGGCAGAGGTACAAAGGGGAATTGCCAGAGCTTGGCTTGCAAACAATTTATTAATATCAAGCAATTTTTGGATCTCAAGGTGTTTGAAAAAGTAAATAAATATTAGTCTCATTTCATAAATGGAAATGAGAAGCACTGAGAAATTCAATCATATATCAGGAGCCAAGAGCAGAGTTCAGGGATCTGCAGTTCTCTATCTGGCCACTCCTGCAATGGTCCCCTTAATGTTTTTCAAGTAATCTATTTATAGAGGCCATTGGTCTGCTGGCCAATTCCTACTGAGCTTGGTGGTATAAATATTTGTTTTGGGTTCCCAGTGATACTGCTCTGCAATCTCTGTGGTGTCACTCACAAAAAATGGCTTAGTCCTATACCCACCAATATCATCAGCATCATCTGTTTTATGTCCCTGTTTGAATCACAGATGCTTTACCTTTCCTTCATCTAAATTTAAGTTAATCACAACTGCCCATGATATGTAGCACTTCAAAGTTAATAATTATTAGCTCAAGTTTATAAAATCCCTCTTACAGGAAAGAAGCAATTAAAATTAAGAATGTATTCACTTAATAATAAAAGGCCTATGGGTCAATATATTTAAATACTTTCAGCAAATGACTATAAATCTTATTATAACATTTTACATTCTTTGTATCTTCTTTATAGCCTCCTGTGAACTTTCAGGGTTATTTCCTTGTCACTTCTTCAAATTTTATAATACTGAAAAGTTATCTTCAATCTACCATTAAACATTTAAGAAACAAACAACCTATAACCTTCCAAACACAAAATACTGCCAGAATTCTACCATGTAAGAACATTTTTAAAGCCATGAAGGAAATATGAGAGAACTGTTACCTGTTATTCTTAATGTTACATGGATTTGGGTATATTTACAGTTTACAATATGTGATCAAGAAATTAACTTTGCATTTGTGACATTGCATTTGATGGGAGTCTTCACATAGAGAATGACCTCAGGTCCTGAGTACGAGTCAGCTGACTGACATCTAACTGAAGTCCTGTATTAATAGGAAAAGTAGGAATTCTTTTTTCTATTAAAGAATATGCTAAGCATCTGAAAATCATAATTTTTAAAACTACAATTAATTTGATTCTATTCTGGTTGAAGACCCTAATCTGTAGGCCATACTAATACAAATAACCTCATGGATTCAACTGCATATGAGTATGAAGGCTTTAGCACGAAATTCTCTGTTCTAAGAAGAAATGAAAACCAGTGGAAATAGCCTTCATGATCCTAAAAGAGAAATTAAGCAGAGGCAAACATGAATTTCAGAGGGAAACAACTTAGGATTTATCCTTGCCAATACCAACCTCAGGTTGCTTTCATTTTACAAAGGAAATGAAAAAACCCACCATATTTTTAATTGCTGTTATGAAATATATCCATTTTACTATGTTGTCTTTCACACAGACAGAACAAAGAGTCCTCTGTTGAGTGGTTTGATTTTTCTACTGCATTTCAAAGACACAATACCAGTGGCACTGACTTAAATAAATTAAAAAAAAAAAAAAGGTAGTTATTTTATAGCATTCCCAGACACCTCAAAAATCCATTTCAGTGACTAAGCTTTGGGGACAAAACCTGTACTTAGGCATATATGTCCATAACTAATAAACGCCAGGTACACCTGAGGGTGTATTCATCAGTGCTTGGATCTGGCATCCTGGTTTATTCACCATCCGTGTAATTGCACGGAGTGTACTTGTAAAAATACGGGGTTCCTCACAGCAGCTTGCATACTTCCTAGCAGGGCAATTTCTACAGAAAGCCTTCATAGAGGTGACAGGGAGGAGATAGAAGAAAATCAGGGAAGACAGCTGCTCTGCTGAGAAGTTTGCTCAGAATCCACGTGAGAAAAGTAAAAACAAACAAATAAAAAGTCCTTCTGGATGCAGATCTTGGTATGCACGGGCTAAGGTTGCAATAACTTCACCTACATTTCTGTTGCACTCTTGCATTCCCTCAGAAAGGATTGCAGGCTCTCGTATTGTAAAAACTAGGAACCCTGCGCATCCCAACATCTGTGAGAGCTGGAGCCAACCATAGAATCCATGTGGGATAGCAGCAGGTATTCCATCTCTACAAAGCACAGAACAGAGAGTGGTACTAAGAAATTTGCAAAGATCTTCACTTTCTCATTCCAATCCCATGATAAAATTAGATTCAATTAGTAGACAGAAATACCCAGTAGCAACAGATAATACTTTAAAATCATATCATCAATGAAAAACATGAAAGATGGAGGCCAGAGATGAGTCAAGCCCAACTGACCCAAAAAAAGATTACTCTGATTGAAACTCGTTGTCTGTAAATAGCAATTCTTGAACCTCCACATTTTCTAATAATGCACTTCTGTACACAAAGCAGTTTCTTCCTTACTGGCATCACCAGAGCACTCAGCACTGCTGAGTATCAAACTGCTTCTATTTATATGCCTAAGCATCGATTTAGGAGCCTATTTTAAGCATCTCAGTCTGAAAAGGTTTCCATTTTCTCCATAAGAAAGGATTGAAAGCAGCATTAGGGCACTGTCAAAATGTATAGCTTGAGTAGACTAGTGAGCCCCACTAAAACTCTATCCAGATGCCCATACTCTTTTTCTATCTTGTCCTCTCCCTCAAAAGTTCGTTTGATTTTGATTTCTATATTCATGTGAAGCATTCAACATTTACTGTAAGAGTCCAGAGCAGAAAGGTCAAGAGGCTGGCAGTGCAGGGACTACCTCCTTCTCATACACAGCGGTGAGCCAGGCTGAGTTCCGAGGTGCAGACTGCTGGTTTTGTTCTCTCTCCAGTCAGACATGGGCTGGCCCCTTCTGATGAAGCTGAGGCTTCTCAGTTACACAGCAAGAAGGATCTCCAACTACTCTTTATGGAGCTGGGCTATGCAGGGAGGGGGGCTTTTTTGTGGTCCAAGGACTGGTTAGGGCAATGGCCCTGAAGGCAAATAGCAAGTAGATGCTTTAATAAGCCTTGGACACAGTACTTCCAGTAGGAAATCAAGGGCAACATTTGGGGAAGAAGCAGGAAAATAGGAAGCTGTC
>VYZQ01013793.1:0-11938 GCA_013400655.1 Mystacornis crossleyi | reverse complement strand
CTGAACAACACAGGGGTCATGTTTTTTCACTTTTTACTGTGGGATTATCAACTCGAAACTCTAAGTATGAGAACATCTCCTGGAAAGTAGGAAGACCTTATCTGTCATCTTGGGAATTGACATAAACTGCCAATGAATTTATCTGCGTCTGCTAGAGCATGCTCAAGCCATCACAGGATCAGACCTACGTAAAAATAAACAAATACAAATAAAGCATCTACCTGAACCTCCTGACTTGCTTTATCAAATTCACAGCTGTATGGTTCCAGATGAAGAAGCAGAGATACTAATTTTCTTATTAATTTTTCTATTTCAGAAAATGTGGAAGACTGAAGATTGTAACTTATCTGAAGATAGAGGACAGGAGGGAAGAGAAAGTAGAAGGATAACATACCAATGAAATGTTGACAGTTTTCTATTTTTTGCCAATTGTTGCTAAAATGACAGACAGTGATTTTTATGAAATGTATAATTCACAGCAAACTCGCCCAGATAACCAAGTTAAAAATGCTTTATCTTTCCTAACAATATTATGCAGCAATCAGTAAAACCCAAAGTACATAATACAATCTGAAAATGCAAGAAAACAAATCTTTTCTTTTCCCCTAAGTCAACAAATTTTCTGAGCCCAAATAAAGTTCTTGGCTTTCTTTCAAACCTTCACAGCTTCTAATCAATAGTTTAGTCATACGATGAAAAATGATGTATCCATATTCTTCACCACTGACATTTGCTAACTGTCTCCAAGGTCGCATTGATTGCCAGTTGTTCAGTTTACCCAACTTCTGTTTTGAGCCAAATAATATGATCTTTGTTTCATTAATATTTAATAGTAATTTAGATTGTGCCAGATGATCTTAAAGCTCATTTAAATCAGCTTGAAGATAATATTAAGCTTTCTTCTAGTATAATCTATTACCATAAATGATTGTGTCATCTGCATATAAATGGTGAGTTGAATATGATAATGAAGTGCAAAGATTATCAATATAGAATGACAAATGCATCTGACTTAAAATAAATCCTTCAGGGACCCATTTTTTCTGTTTTTAGTGGTAAAAGATGCATTGTTTCACTTCAAGTATTCTACAGAAAACATAAAGGATTTGGATCATGNGAAACCCTGTTTGGCAATAAGGCTGCATTTAAAAGAATTAAATTGTCAAATTCACTAGGCTCATGGGTTTAATCAAAATGAGTGGGCAATTTCAGGGTCAAAAGGAACTATTACAACAGTGAGAAACACGAGTAAATACATTAAAAAATGGTAAAATCAGTTGAAGAGAATGTAAGTGCATTTACCAGCAGATACTGTCTAAGGACGTTATATAAAATAGTCATGACATGACACTGAGGAAAATACAGCAAGGTGAAAGGGACTAGTGAAACTCAGCACTTGGTGAGAGCTGGAAGAACAGATATACTGGATCCACAAGCCCTCTCTTTTGCTTTGCAGTCCCAATCTTCCCACTGAAAAATTCAACTGTTTTGATACCACAGTGACCTTAATATTTGTAAAATTTTACATATTTGAACTAATCACTTATCTTGGATGGAAGTACTTATGGAAAAAGATCCATTTTGGTCTTCTAGCATCTCAGCTCAAAAGTTCTCAGCATTTATTCTGGCAGATTCATCTGTTGCAATAAATTGGTCATAAACAAATCTGGACTAGAAAGTGGAGGTTTTATTTATTCAAGAATAAATTCTGGAACAGCCTTGTAAATGTGATCATGGGAGCAAGACGTGTCAGAAGCAAGACCAACTTACAGAAAGGACTGTAAATTAAATTAAGGGATCTCCTAAACCCAGAAAATTAATTCTGCAGTGTGGTTTCTAGGGAATCCAGTCCTCAAGCACATGCAAAGAGTTTTGAGAGCCAACAGGATTTCTGTGTGTGTGCACCACACTTAGACATGGTTCAAGACTCTAGCTTTTGTGGACCAGAAAGGAATTTTTTCCTTTCCTTCCTTAGTCTGTCATTTGCTTCTGGGAATTGGATGGCACAAAAACCAGGATGTAAACAGACTACAGCTGTGTTTCTAGTGATGCAAAATTCTCAGATGAATGGTGTCCTGCTCATACACAAAGGATTAAGCTATTCATCCGATTTAGGATCAGGAGGACATCTGTTCTCCAAGTCAGATTAGCAGGGATCAGAAGGGTTTTATTTGTCCTAACAGTAATTTAGAGCATGATCAGCTTCTTGGGATCACACAGAAGTTAATTTTATGAATATTTTGCTAGCCCACAGACCTGGAAGACTAGAAATATCCTCCACTCCTGCTTTCTGGCTTGTGACACAGTACAGGTGCAGCTTTTAGATTTTTACTACAATTTCTCTTAAGTGTTGAGAATTATGATATCTGGTGTTACAGGATGATTTATGGATGTTTCTGAACTAGTATCTACAGCATGGTTGTCTGCCAGAGCAAGACAGGAAGGATTCAGTTGCCCAGATCCTGCCTGCTGATCCTGCATTCCTACTCACCTACGCATATGTACATCGAGTGCAGTGCGCTCATATAAACTCCCTGTCATGCCAGAGATGGCCAAGGTACAGAAGTAGTATCAAGCCACCTATATAAGTCAGACCCTACAGAAAAACTTCCCACACATACACCCCATAAATTATAAGGCCACGTACATGTCAACAGTAACACTATTGTATAGTAGATATAAAAGTGTGAGCACAGACAGATTTTTCTCTTTGTAGGGGAGAAAAAAAAAAAAAGGGTGCACAATCCAATGCAGAGAGATGCTTTTTAAGTCCGTATCACTTCTTCTGTACCAATTATTTTTCATTAAAAATTTGAATGCAGCTCAGCTTCAACTGGAGCGCAAAGCAGTGTGAAAATGATGAATGATTATGGAAGTATTCTTATGAAGTAGAGCTATTTATTCTTTGACTTAAGATTTGGCATTAATGATTGATTTTTAGTCTTTTTAGCATGTAGAGTTGTAGCATTTTGCTTCATTCAGGTCATTCCCTTAAGAATCAGCTAGGACACTGATGATAACTTTGAGGAAAAACGTCACCAAACCCAACAACTAGAACTTGTTTAAGCTCATCATGTAAAAGATTTTGATGGTACAAACTGCAGAAAGGTCAAACCTTGATTGAGTAAATTTATCTTTCAAATAAAAAAAAGCCTCTCACTCCTGAAATTATATTAGACCTTAAAAGAGAAAATACAACCAAGTGAGCTTTTCTTTCGTAGGTTTCAAGTTCAAATCCAGACTACCCGGGTAGATACTAAAATTGTTGTCATCTCATGGATATCTGGTGTCTCCCTAAATTAGTTCAGTAAATCTCACCTCAAACTCACCTCAGTCTGTTGCAGTAAATGACAGGATATACAGGCAACAAAAAACCCACGTGGATCCTGAAAGGCCACACCACTTCTGTTAGTAAGAAGGAAGGATTGCTCCTTTTTAGGAGTTGGCAAGCATGTCTCCACCACACAGTTAATCCAGCTCTTGCTCAAGCACCTCACCCACAAAGGTAACCCACTGACATGAGTTATAAGCAATTCGTTAGTCCAGACTGACTTTTACAGGCTGGAACTTAGTGTCACAGCTTAACTCAGACTCAAAGGTGAGTAACATACAACGAGAAGGAAAGGGGAGTTGGAGAGGGTGAGGAGGGAAAGCGTTTTAGTGTCCTTGATCTTCCTGCCCCATCTCCTGCAATACTTAAGGGATGAGGGGATGAACAATGCATACAAGACAGATTTCTATCAGACAGGTGAGAGAACAGCAACATTTTCTAACTGCCATCACCATCACATCCACCTGTGAGGGAAGGATGATTTTAGTAGTTGTGTTTTCTGTAATACAGACAACTATGACAAAAATGTCAAGGAGGTCAGAGAAGACAGTTTTTCATTAATCAAGGTGAGTAAAGAGGAGGACTCGAACAAAAGTTGCAGTTCTCTGAACAACATGTAAAAAGCCTGATTCTCATGGTAGTGGTCTGGAGACACATTAAAATTCAGAACCAATCTAGATGGCAAGGACAGGAAAAAGGAAGAGCTGGAGGCAATTTGCAGGCTACAAAAGCTTCAGTGACAAAAGGTTAGGGGTACTGGGACAGTCTACTAATCTGCCCATCAATGTACAGCTTCTATTTAATGCTCTGAATACCTTTTGTACTTTGATACTCAGCCAGCTAGTATGGATTAGAACTACTTTGTGGGGGAAAACTTGACTGTGGTGAAGAGGGCAAAGCTGGGCCATCAGCTGAAATGGCCTTACTCAAACAGGCCACAGCTTTAGTCACTGACCTCTAGTGACCTCTTGGCAGTGGTCTGAAGAGTCAGAACCCACAAGATTTCAGAAAACGCAAGAAAACTGTGTACATTGGTTTAGATGAAAGTGTGTATTCCAAAGGGTTTGACACGTCCAGGTGCAACAGGCTCCACAAACAGAAATGAAGGTAGACGCTCAGTTGGTTAGAGCCTGGTGATAAAAATGCCAAGACTGTGGATTCAATCCCTCTATGGGCCATTCACTTAAGAGTTGGACTTGATAATCCTTGTGGGTCCCTTCCAACTCAGAATATTCTCTGATTCTGTAACATTGTGGACTCTCTGAAAACACTGTCCAGAACTTAGAAGACCTTCAAGAAAGGGAAGAGCATCAAGGAAAGAATTTTTTTTCAGGTGAGTGTTACTACTCATTATGTCAGCAATTCTCTCATTCTCTCTCTGTGTGACACAGATCTGTTTGTCTTGCACCTATCTGAGCAGAGCCAAATAGAAAGCAGTCATCATCAGTGCCCTTTTCCCTCCATTTCCCAGAGGAGAGTGCTTGTGGAGGTGAAACTAGGGATAGTGCTTGAATGCTGCCAAAGCTCAGTTTTCCTTCAGAAACAAAGAGGCTTATCTGGGGCTGGGCCTAATGCAACTAGGAAAGAAAAAGGGACAAAGGACTGTGGAAGAAACACGTAGAGCTTTTCGATTTACTGACCTAGTCTTACTGCCACAAAAACATAGGTTTTACCTCGCAAAACAGGGACATGAAGGAAAGACTTAAGTGGCATAAGTTTAAGTATCTGCTAAACCAAATGCAGAGAGTATCACTGAAAGAAGGCAAAATGTGTTCTTGAACCTCCATTAACTTACTCTATTCCAAACTGTCTACAACAGGTGGCACAGCCTAGATGCAATGTATTTTGTACCTTGCAACAGCTGTGAAGAGGATACTGACTGAAATGTTAAAGAGATACTGCTTGTTGCAACTGTCTCACATGACCAAGAGCAGTTCCAGAATTCAAAATATTTCCTTGTTCTGAAGTTAATTTGGGCCACTGTGACATTCATTCTGCAATTTAATACTCAAAGGCTACAAGAGACTAACAGTTAGAAAGGGATGGGAGTCGAAACCTTCAACATTTTCCACATTTAGATAGGTTTTTATATGATATTAGTGCAAGACCAGGTGAAGCACTTTTTAATATTACAGACTTCAGGGGCCAGTTCTTCAGCTAGTGCAAGGTGGTGTAGTTCTGTTGACTTTAGCTATGATTATTCACATTAGTCAACAGTCTCTATACTACACCCTGTGTAGTTCCATATTTACAGCTCCATCCAAACCAAATTATAATGGCCAAATTAGAAATAGCTAAAATTTCCATTAACTGACTTCAAAGCAGAAGCCTAAGCAGCTGAGTAACACCTGGCTAGAGTATCTAAAACTACAGTTTTTTTTCCTAAATAATCAGGGGAAATCAAAGGAAGGAAGTGGGTGAATGAATGAATGATTGAATCAGTGAGCTTCACTTAGAGGCCTTCACAGAGCTATGTCTTTTTGTGCAATTTGAACATAATATATACTTTTTCTCAGATTAATACTGAAGGCTACCCACAGAAATGCACCAGTTCATTATCATTATCAGAAAACAATGCAGCGTATATGGCACCTACAGAAGACCATAAATACACATTACAGTAACTCCCTTCTTTGTCTATGTAAAGCTCTTCCAAATGCAAGGACCCAGAACCACAAGAGCTCAGGGGTTTTGTGCTGTCCTTTTTTGTGTGCATGTGTGTATTAAATAAGCATTCTAAATCTGTTTTTTATTATTGGCAATGAAATTGTAAGAATCAATACATACTTTCAAGAATATAAAGTTCATTTAAAATACAGGACTATGTGTATAAATAACAGTTTATCTGCCTTCTATATTATAAATAAGTCTGGGCAACTGTCCTAGTACCCATTAATGTTAAATATAACTGTTTTCAGAGATTAAACATCCTACAATGTGATAAATGTAATACACTTATTACATTGTGTATATATAAGATGAGTGATATCATGTTCTGTGCATAAAAATCAATGGACGCTTCTATTTTAAATATAATTTTGAAGACAATTATAATTCATAATTTAATTTAATCCACCTTAAATTGGAAATGTTTATTCACTGACCAGAAATTATTCTCTTAAAAAAATGTGCGAATTCAGATTTTGCTTCTACCATCACTTATTTTCCTACTTCACCCTAATATTGAAATAAATAGATTTTAGAAAACTCTACAGGCAAAAATAAATGTACCAATATATCAAGATTTTTGTATACATAGATCCCACCTGTATATACATTTATTATTTCTTCATTGATACAGCATTTTTATCCTTCAAAAAGATACTTAACAACTTTTCCTCACCAAAAAATGAGCAAAAGTAAAGAAAACCATTGAAATTTAGTCTTATCAGCTGTAGCACAGTGACAGCCAGAGAATCAGTGGTAAACAAGGAAAAACTATGGGCTAAATTGTGGCCACATGGTCTTCATGGAACTCAGCTCTAATAAGTTTGAAGCAGACTTCCTGAAATCATAGGAACTGCCAGTAACATCTGTTGGCTGTGTCTCAATTTGATTTAAATAATGTGCTTGTTAGCACAGTTTCCCTGCAGCCTACGTTGTCCAGGCATCTTTAGACTTCCAGCAACCATCAGCTTGCAGTAGTCTCTGTGAGCACACAAACAGCCAGGGGGACTCCCTAAGATGCAGCTCATGGCCTGTGCACCACGCACGGTCTACAATGCACACGTGCCTGGACCCCTGCTAACAGCATTTCAGCCTGACACGGAACTGGTGCCTCTCCTTGGGCAGGGTCTGCTCTCTCCTCTTCACTCCAAAGGGATGCCAGCACAGCAGTCCTGGCACCACTGCCTTGTTGTGGTGCCATTAAATCCTGGACCTGGCCTTGTGCTCTACTCACACACACTTTCCTCAGGTACCCTCTCCTGGGGAGAAGAGTCGATGTTCTCCCAGTCACCACAATGCATGTTCACAAGGGCAAGGGCCCACAACACAGCTGTGAGAGAAAATCTTCACGGGCATTTTCAGTTTGTAATAAAAGTGGAAACAGAATGGTAGTCCATGGCAGATAACGGGTTACAGATTATTTGTTTTGATCCTATGTACTTCTACTTTATATCCAATATGGTCCAGTTAATAAGCCACTTGAAGAATCTCGATGTGCAAATTACATTAAAGTACTAAACCAGTACTTGCCCTTTTCCAGACAATCAAACTCTTCACTGATAAGGTCCCCTCACCTCTGCAGGAAACAGAACCAATTTCAGAATCCGTGAAACACCATTTTGAAGAGACCTTTAAAGTAGCCTTGTTGATTTATTGGTTGGACTCAGAACTCAAAGTTCCTCCATTTAGTAAGCTTTTCTTCAAAGAACTTCTGTTGCATTTACTGAATTATTTCATTAATGTGTTTAGATAAACTATTAAAACACCAGAGAAAACATACAGCAGTTCCATTAAAATGACACATCAGATTCAATCTTAATGTCTGTGAACAACCTCCAACATTTTATCAATAGTGCACCATCAGTTTTGCACTTTGGATACCATTCAAAAAATCTTAGCAGTATCTAGACATTCACAAATCCCACAAGCCACACATGGGATCAGACCAAATTAACTCTTTCCTACAGACCATCAGATCAGGTCTCTCCATTTTGTAGCTTCCGAGACATGCACCTTTCCCTGTGGACAGGGCTGCCCTCTCCACCACGCTGTTTGCAACAAAAGCTTCACCATAGCAGGGTGCTTTGGCAGGTTCTCTGCAGAGGTGCTGTGGGCACCACAGCTGTGTGACCAGAACATTTGACCAGACCCAAATTAAGGGCCCCATCCTGATGTAGGATACTTTCACACATCCCCTGTACATGTGTTACTGAAAAATGAGTAATACAGAGCTCTTCTTGTACCAGCAATAAAGAATTCTCAGGGGAATTGAGAATCCTTGAGCCTACACATTTTTTTTCCAGTATAATTTACTGAAGGCTGAAAGCTGGCTACCCTAGAAGGTGACTGTGCTTAGCATCTTGAACTTTCAGAACCTCCTGCCATAAAATGAGGATAAAGCTATTTCCCTAACTCGTGGGAATGTGAAAATCAAAACTGCAAGGCATCCAACCTACAAGGTAACAGGGATAGTAAACATTCCGTAGAGGGCTGCATGAAAAAATAATTTTGACAAATAGAAGATTTTGGTTTAGCATTCCCTGGCTACTCACAAATAAAACATCCACTGAAAAAAGTGTAAAATGCAAGGCCAAGAACCCCAAAGTTTTAACAGGCCTAATTATAATTACTTCAGGCTTCTACTCCCCTTGCTGGGTAGCCCATTTAGGATGCCGGTTGATCTCATACACAGCAAAACATACGCTGCAGGACAGTAAGTGGAATTACAGATTAGAGTATCAGCTTCTGAATGCTCTATTGTTAAGTGGGTTTAAAAGTGAACTTTATTGTTAGGTGGTTTTAAGGTGGGTTTTTCTGTGTCTAATTTCTGAACTATTACGCACATGTACATTCTTCTAAAACTGCCAGGTAACTTGGTTCACTTGTGAAACTGAAATGTAACCTTTAATTTTACAGCCTATACTTTAGAAAATTATGCCTTTGAGTGGCTGAGACTTTTGGAAGGTGGGAGTGGTACATTAACCACATAAGAAGTGGAATGCCACAAGAGAATTCTTTGTGCTGTGAATAATGAGTCAGGAATACAGTTATGAAAAGCACATAACCCACTCTTTCATCAACATGCAGACTCCTTCCTAAAGCTATTCTCATCTTCTGCAGCCACTGGTAAAATGCATAGACATAAACTCAGATCCAGTATAAACAAATGAAATGTAAATGTCAGTGTGGTTGTAGCTACCTCCCCTGGAGCTGATTTTGTCACAGGATTAGGATGAATGTAAATGATAGGGAAAGTACAGCACTTTGAAAGAAACATGTCAATTTAGATGAAATAAGGCTGCATAGTTTATCTCACAAATCATGATCCAAATAAGATTATCTGCCTTTCTGGGAAACATGCCCTGAAGACCAATAAGTATTTGCCTTTTGTGACACTTGGAAATCTTTGGACTAATTCATAGACCACTATTTGCAACCCAACTCAACAACAGCCCACTGCTGAGCTCTCGTCACCTGTCCCTTTGGTGTCTGGTATACCTTGCTAAACAGAGCATCCCCACAAGCAGATCCCCCTGGGAGCACAGACAAGTAGAAACAGGATGACTGCCAGCCTCCTACGCTCTAGGGATACTTAATCCAGTCTCCGTAAGCATGTACATAGACACTCTCCCCCTCCCCAGACACCACACCCTGGAACAGCTGAAAGAACAGGCCTTAACTCTGCTGTAACTTGTCCAGCATGTTCGGTTTTGTAGCCTCCATTTGACTCAAACAAGGTTTAGTTCTGATTAAACTTGCCACAGCTGGTTTGCTTCCCTAAACAAGACAAAAAATTTATTGAAGCACCTCATTGGTGCTTTCTAAAACTTCAAAGACAACCTTGAACAAGCAGGACAAGTTTACACAGCTGTAAGTATTATTGCATTAGTATAATCTTTCTATCTTCAGGAATAAAACGTATAAGAACCATTATTTATAGTATGTGGTGGTGCTAGATTGTTTTAAGTCACAGAAAACCTTGTTGTTAATAGCATGTCTTCCCTTAAGTTAGCATAAGCACCCTTTTCCTTCAGAAATCTGAGCTAAGTAAGAGCCTGTACAAATCTCCTTTTAGGTTTGGGTCTCAACCCTTTAGGAATTTTTATTTGTGATTCCTGAAATATCTTTCAGCCTGATCCTTTTTCCTAGAAGCTTTTCTTGGAAATACACACATAGAGAGTTTTCCAAATAGACTGCTCTAATTCTATTGCTGTATACTGAACACAATACTGTGCAAATTATAGAGGTTTTGGGGAGATGTGGTTACAGATGGACACTCTGAGCCATGGATTGATCCAGCTTGCTTTGACCCACTGATGACAGACCAGGCACACCTCAGTCCCTTTTACAGGTTGACGGTGCAAAGATGGCCTTTGAAGAGAGGATTCTGCAGCACAAATAAGACTCGAGATTATTTATAAAGTAATTGTTTTATAGGATATTATAAATAGCAATAATATTTATATTTACATAGCTGATGTTCCAAATTACAAGATACCCATCTGATCAGAATATACTTTGTAACTTCACACAGCAATACAAGGGATGTTTTCTGAGCACATGTAAACCACGATTAGAGCTTCACATTGCAATATTCATATTGAAGCCTATGACAGTTATCAGGCAACACGCTATCAGGACCTGACATCTCTGACACTGGTAATACTGAGCCATCAGCATCAACAGAACAATATCTTTCTTGTTTGATACTGTTTTAAGGCAAGACTATGACAATTACACAAGGAGAAGCACGCAACAAAAAGAAGGCTCACTGCAAGCCCCAGAGTGAGACAGTGGTTGGCAAAACCCATGAGGCTGAAGGAACTGCTGGCACTGGGGGTGAGCCTGCAGTACCCACCTTTCTTCTCTCCGTGTGAGGCAGCACTGGACACGAACGAATGAGCACAGACCCATCCAGCAGTCAAAAATAAAATAAGGAGTGAGATCAAATCAAAGCAAGAATGCAGACATTTTATCCCATTCCCCTAAGCACTTGATTGTTAAAGCTGCTGTGATTGCCCTAGGCAAAGTTTGACCCACTGACTGTCCCGAAATCAAATACAGTGGTACATTTTTGAAAAGTACAACCTCTACCCACATGTCTCAGACATTTTTCAGGGCCATTTAGTTCAAGTAAGCTGCCACGGAATAAGCACAATTACATATCTTCTCCTACATTACCCTGCAACTCAGTCACATTCTGGTTTAAACTTTTGACTCATTTAATTTTTATGCTAGTTGTTCATTTTATAATCCAGTTGTTATATGTTTCATTCTCTTTACTTATTTCCTTTTGCAATCATCCTACGATAGGGACTAATTATTTTAATAGCTCTCATTACAACATGTTGGTGCATTTGCTTTTCTTTTTTAAATGGAGTTACATTTATACAACCTCTTTTTTTTTTCTTTTTATTCTCACTAAACCACAAGTGAAATTGCAAACTCCCTTATGAGTTATAGAAATAAACAGTGCTTTTAGCAAACTTTTCAACAACAAATCAGGAGAATGGGAGTGAGCATGATGAAAGGGTGGGAGAGACTCGTGCCCAAGGAATTAAAAGGATAGAAAATACTGCAACATCTTTGCATCTAAGTATGCTTCACTGAAAAGGCTTTAAAGTCAACAAATGCTTGAAAACTGGACCATTTCAAAAAATAACTTTATCATATACACAGGCTTGAGAAGGACGTGTGGATACACCTTATGATAACAGTAAATATTAAAAGGCAAAATTAATTAACCCCTGTGTGCATGCATACACATCTGCATGTGTAATCATCCAAACTCCTCCTCTCCAAAGTCAGCAATTTTGATGATCAAATAAGTTTTCCCTTACCCACATCTTTGCTGCTTGCACGGCCCTGATTATAATTATGTTGGGGTTTCCCCCTCTCCGCTTCCCCTGGGGGGAGAGGGCCCTGGGGTGGATGCATGGC
>VYZQ01013791.1:0-12253 GCA_013400655.1 Mystacornis crossleyi | reverse complement strand
CCCCCCGAAAGTGCAACCACCAAAATGAAATTCTACACCTCGATAGTTCCGGCTACTGCCTGGAAGAGATCATATGACCACTAGCAAGAGGCAAATTCCTGATGCAAGGCCCAGGTAAGACTACCTCTTTCAGTGCTGTAAAATTCCCCAGAACAGATGAAACCTACAGACATCAATCCTCTCACAAGTCAGAGAAAAGGCAAAGGTGAAGGCATGTGAAGAAAACAACATAGAGACACCAAAGTCAGTGAAGGAAGAAGAGCCAAAGCCCAGAGAGAGGAGAAAGAGGAGATGCTTCAAACCTAAGAGCTGAAATTCTTTTGTAAAGCTATGGAGATGGACTATGATACATTAGAATATTCCCTGTAGTTCATGAAAAGCTTGGGGGAATGGAGTGTTCAAACTGCAACCATGAGCAAAGGCACCTGTGCTGAAACAAGCAAATATTGAAGCAGCTGTGACCTAATAAGAAGCTTCAACAGAGAGAGAGTGATGAAGACCCTTGACCCCAAGGAAGAAGGCGTCTGTTCCCAGAGATGAAGATGATTGGAGAGACAGATGAAGAGAACCTTTGCTTCTGAACAGCTCATCCTTCAAATGGTACCCCATTAGCTAAAGATTGAACCCTCCAAAACAATTGTGGAGAAAGATGTAAGTCAAGGGAAGGGACTTTCACACTGCAAACAGATTTCCATTTTCTGGCCGGCTGATTCGCTGTAATATTGAAGCCATGAGAGAACTGTTTGTTGCGGGGAAGTCTCCATGGCATGGCAAGAGAGATTCCTCTCCCTAAGTGAACTGAAGAAAGATTATTATAGAGGTGGTAAACTGACTGACAAATCCAAGTTTTGTCACTTTATGTTATCAGTGGGAAAGGAAAGAAGATATGGAGGGAGCAGAAGTGTTCTGAAGGTTTATTCTGACTCTTATTATTCTTCCTTTAATTCTGTTAATAATAAACTCTCTTTATATTCTTTAAAGTTTTTAGCCTGCTTTGCTTGTCTCCTAGTCCTTGTCTCACAGAGGAAAATGAGTAAATAACAGATGTGGATTAAAACCACTACACTAAAATGGTGTTTCCGCCCGGTTTTGAACTGAACCTGCTACATACATTTAACACTGATCCCAAATATAAACACAGAAATGTGTTTGTATTGTAATTGTTCTTCCACTGGGGAAAAAAATAAAATGTACTTTAGACCTCAAGATAAAGACTTGGGAAGAACTAATCACTTTAATCCATCTCAATCCAACAGATTACATTGATGGGTTAATTATGCTGTTAGAGTTTTCAGCAGTAGTTTCATCTACTCATTACACACATTAATGTTAGTGAAAGTACGTTATCCTAGCTTTTCCTAGCATAAATACACTTCTAGAGTTTCTACTAAATTAATTTTTTTCATATTAAATCTGCCAGCACTTTTATTCTCTTGAGGAGAAAAATGAAAGTTAGGTGTATTCTGAGTGGGGGTTTTGGTGGAGACAGGGTGTTTTGAGTTCGGGGTATTTTATTTGATACCTGTAATTTCATTAGAAGAACATTTTCATTTATAAATTCATCAAGCTTTCAGCAACTCAGTATTCATTTACATTCTGATAGAAATTCATCATTACACAGGAAAAAATGCAAACACTTATCCCTCTTCATAACAGAGGATAAATTGCACAAGGTAATCTTTAATAAAATGTGGAAGAAATGCAAAATTATGATATATCTTCCAAAATGTCAACACCTGATTTACAGGAAAACATCTTTTTGTCTACTCTGGTTTAGTAAAGCTCTTTCTACTTTGTACCTCTGCAAGCAGTGCTGAGGATTAGCATAAAGAGTCTAAAAAAAAGAGAGAAATATATTAATATAATTAACAAATGATCTTTCCACCATAAAATTGCAAACTCAAAGCTGAATGAAAAATGTCAAGGCATCTTTTTGTTGGAACACAGAATAATCAATTCATAGAATGGCTGGGGTACTGTAGAGTGCAGTCTTTCGGGAAGGGCTTAATGGTGATGGTTATGTGATGTTCATCCAGCATATATCTTGGTCACAATTCTCAAGTGAAAATGGACTTGTATTCTTTGAATAACTATTTATTGACTAAAAGCTTGTACTGCAATTTCTAAGATTTAACAAAATGCCCTCCTCACCCACCCAAACCCCCCAAATCCCAAAGAAACCCACCAAAATCAACAAAATTACCAAAACCAAAGCTGTAAGCAGTATGTGACTTCTTTGTTTTATGATAGTAGGTAAATTTAGTAATTTAAATTTGCTTCAAACACTAGACTTTGATTGATGGCTTCCAGTAGGAAAAAAAAGATTGACAGCAGCTGTCACTGCTAACAGAAGAATTTAAAAACAAACAAGGAAGAGTTAGAAAAGATATCAAGAGTATTATCTCCAAGGTAACAGTTTGATCATACATCCTAGAGGGAAAATAATGTCACAGGTTCACCTTTTATTATAAGAGTGAGCAGTGCTAAGATATGAGGTGGAAAAAACTAAAAACAAACTGCATATTGAAGCCTTTCAATTGTGTTAGCAAAATCTCAGAGTTTTTAAAAGCACTGCAAACTGCTACCATTCCTGTTTCAACTGTCACCACCACTTTTCCTTGGACATTCTGCTAACATTTATGACAGCATTCTAAGATAATGAGAGATCTGCATTTATTATTCCAGCCTAAGAGTAATACTTTTTTTATCAGTCATATTTCTTATTTATTTCCACTTTTGACCCTAGGATGCAACAATTAAGAAACTGGACTCAATCAGAAAATTTAGATGTTCAGAAGAGACAAAGCTCCACTATCTATCCTAAATTTACTTTAGAAGCATCACCATTTCAAGTTGAAATTAATTTGTGTCTAAAAACACCATTCAGATCTCTGTTCTGCTCAGAAACTTGGATAATTTTGTTTAATGCCACTCACATTAAATATTAACCATTTTCTGAAGCCAAACTAAACTAAGAGTAGCAATAACAAAAATAATAACATTTTGTCATTACTTATGTGTAACTTCATATATTAGCCCAATCCCCATATATATGACAGTATTTTTTTTTTTAAAGTTTTAAAGCTTTAAACAAAAGAGTTTTTATTTTTTGTTGGTGGTGGTGGTTTGGGGTTTTTTTGTGTGGTTTTTTTGTTTGGTTGGTTTTGGTTTTGTTTTGTTTGGTTTGGTTAAGGGTTTTTTTTTTCCCTTTTTAAGTTTTCTTTTCTTAGCAGATACCTCTTGAAAGGAAACATCTTTTGTATTTAATTTACATGCCTGGTTATATTTCAAATTTTCTTTTCCTTTTTCAAAAATTCACTAACTCATTTAACAAATTGTCAAATTGAAATGTGAAAATCCACCTCATTTAGGCCTTTCATTTAAATGCAGTTGACAGATAACTGTTATTTTGATGTTTGTATCTTTCACTGGTCTGTATCTACAATAATTTATTCCAGTCAATATCACCTACATTTAGTGTCCTCTAGCTCCTAAAAAGTCAGTGATCTTTATCAATGGGCTGGTATTAAGGATTTTAATTATAATTAGCTGCATAACACCTTAAGTGTTATGGGAANTTGAGCATGTTTTAATTCAAGAATGTTTTTGCAACTCTCTACAAACCAATGGATACTATAAACAATCAATGACTCACATGCAAAAATGTAAAAACAGGCATAAATGTCACACATACCTGGAATGTAGGGAAGAGGGAATTTCATTTTAAACGGCCTGAGAACACAGGTCCAGCTTTTGTGCAGTCCATGCTCGCCTATCTCCAGGCAATCCATTGCCAGAGAGTAAAATACTGGTTCTGCTGTGGAAAATGTGTGTTTGACATTAAATTTTGTCAGGCCAGAGTTTCAACTCAAGTGAGTAGTGTAATATTAATAGTATTAATTTTGCACATGACAGCAATAATTTTTTCATGTTTCATATTTGTTGTTTTCTCATTCATTGTGCACACACATCTCAGTGAACTGAGAGAGGATGGCCTAATTCAAACTTCCAAAGAAGATGGTCTAATTCATCTGATTTTATAACTTTAATTTGAAATTAGGAGTGTGCCAAAATGTACATAGACAAATAAGTTCTGAGAAAAGTTATTGGAGAACTCACAACAGGCTTTCTGCTTTGCAAGATAATGAGCCTAATAAAGTCTTAAGAAACACCGAAAATATATTTTAAGGAAGTGTGGGGAAATAATCTGAATTATTAGCATTTATATGAAAAGAAGGAAATTATTTCAGGAAAATACAACACTTCTCTATATTAACTTCAGTGAGTCATTCTCTTTAACAGACTGTTTTCCTATATTGCATTAGAGCTTTTCAGAAGAAGAAACAGTACCTTAGAATACTTCTGTTAATGCCATGAAGAGGCATTTCATTTCAGCCAGACACATTTGCCTCATCATAAGCACTGAAGCTTGGAAGAACAAAACTATTATGACATGATACCATAGTTTGAAATAGTGTTCAGAGGTTTAATGCTTTAGTGATGAGACTTGAAGGCTGATGTCATTATTGTCTACAATTTCCTTATGAAGGGTAGCAGAGAGGGATCTCTTCTCTCTGGTGTCTGGTGATTGGATGTGAGCTAATGTCTTAAACCTGTGTCAGGGAAAGTTCAGACTGAATATTTGGGAAAAGTTCTTCATTGAGAGATTGGTCAAGCACTGGAACAAGCTCTCCAGGGAAGTGGTCACACCCCAAGCCTATTGCTGTTCAAGAACCCTTTCAACAATGCCCTTATATACTGTTTTTCTTTTAGGCTGCCCTGTGTTGAATCAGGAGTTGTACTCGGTGATCCTTGTGAGTCCATTCCAAGTCAGGCTATTCTATGACCTTCTCATCTAATTGTTCAGGAATAACACTGGTTAGGCGCCAAACACCATGAAAAAACTATTCACTTACTTGCCTCTGCTATAGCTGAGCAGAGAAGGATAAATTAATCTTCATTTTCAGGAGATGAAATAAGGATTATTGAGGAAAATGGAAATTATCAAGGCAAAACAGGTCCAAACTTAACAGTATAAAGAAGAGTCATTACTAACAGAATTAAAAGTAAAAGGAATAATAAGAAACCAAAGCAAAATTTCAGAACACCTTTCTCTTCCAGTACCTTCATCTTTCCACCAAACCATGCAAAGGAAACAAACTTGGGGTTTTGGTCAGTGTTTCATTTCTTAAGAGTCTTTCTTTATGTTTAAGAAAAATAGTTTCTTCTGTTGTGCTGTGGGAGGCTCTGTGAACTTCTTCAGCATGGCTTCAAACTTCACAAACAGTCTGCTCGAATCTGCTGCAGTGAAAAAATGCCTCCCACGAGATTTGCCGTCTTCTTACAACTGCCATCATGGGTCATAATAGTCATGGGGTTTTAGTCTTTTAAGGGTGAGCTATTCCAGCCTGAAAGCAAATGGTCTCTTCATCAGTCTCTAAAAGTCTTTCACAACATCTATGGCTCTGGCATGAGCATTTTTCCTTCACGGACTGTGCGTGGATTTCTGCACCCCTCCCATGTACCTCATCTCATGAATTATGGGGAAAAACAAATTTCTGTGTTATAGTCCTCACCACAGCTTGCAGGAGAATTTCAGCTGCAGCGCTGAGAGCGCCTCCTCTTTCTCCCTTCACTTACCATCCTTGGCATCGCCATTTTTCATCTTCTCACGCGATCTCACTTTTCCTTTCTCTCTGACTTGGAAAAAAATTTGTGTCTGTTAAGTTGAAGCTGAGAAGTTGATCTCGTCTGGGCTCTGCATCGGGAAAGACTCAGCCTGTCTCTCATTGCTGGCTGCGTGGTGTTTTCTTGATTCGGCACCAGCTCCGCTGAATGCGCAGAACGGCCCACTGGCCCCCCGCGGGCCCGTCAGCCTTGTGCGGGCCGCGGTGGCCTCAGATGAATCTCAGCTGTGTGGTCCTGGCCTCAGCTGGGGGTGGTTTCCGGCCACACGGCTGCTTCTGGCTCCTGGGTGGCTTTCTCCTGGCATCCCAGCCCCACACTGCCGCGCCGGGAGGGCCGGGCCTGCTCCAGGATGGGGTCCAGGGGCACCCCCCCACCTCGCTGCCCCTCTGCTGGGAAGCAGGAACAAAAGGAACTTCTTGCTCTTCCTCCTTCTTTAAATATGTCATCACAGGAGATGTTACCAGCTTGTTTAACTGGTCTAGCAACCTATCAACTATGGGCTCTGTGCTCTTTCTAAACTGCTAAAGACACTGCAATGTGCTTTTCATGAATTAATAATTAAAATTGTACTTATAGGCAATTTACATTTGATTTGTAATTTAAGTAAATGGACAAAAAAATAAACTTAAGTTTTAATTTTTTTTTTAACATGTAGAGATACAGGAACAAAGATATTTCACCAAAGGAATTACAGATATACTCAACTTCTGAAGAAAGAAAAATATTCCTTTGAAGTGTTCAAAGTTTCAAGGCTTTGGAACACTCTTTTTTTTTTTTTTGTTCGGGAAACCTGCTTTCTGATTCCTGCGGAATAGAAAGACTTTATCACATACCTGTATACTTGTTATGCTTGTGAAGCATACTTAGTTCTCTCCTTAATATGTCAGAAGCTGTAAAGGATAATTACTTTTTCTGTATGACCTCCATAACTGCAGTATATACATGGACAATATTGTAATATTTGGCAGAAAGTTGTTAAGCAGAATAATTTTTTTTGAATTTTTTTCCCTTCTTATGTGCTACAGAGTAACATATTATAATCCTCAATTTATTCTTTTCAGAAAGTATTTTTTTCTGGATCAGAAAATGAAACTCCCCATTGGGTTATTCAGTGTTATTCAAATTAAGAGCTTGTATAATAGTATATCTAGAAAACAAAAATCTAATAGAAACAATCTTTTTAATAGCCCAAAATGTAAGCAGTCTAGTTCATGAAAAGTTATTTTTTCTCCCTGCATGAAATAGGAGAAAATTTTTTTGCGAGTTTATATTATATTAAGATTCTGTGTCAACTCCCACATGGACCACAGTGTGCTCCAGTGCCTGCTGTGCTATCACATTGGTGTGGGCTCCTAAATCACCTGTCAAAAAGCAAGTTCAAAAGCATAACAAAAATTTCGAATTTTATATTATTACACTTCTTCATTACAAAGTCTGACAGGGAACTTGTTCCACTTTCAACAGATAAAAAGATGACATTTTTGAACATTCTGATTTTTTTTGCAAGATTTGCTTATCAGGTGAATTTTGAATACTATGAATAAACCTGGTTGGTTGTGAGTAACAAGTTGCTTGCAGCTGTATCAGAAATGTACTAATTACTAAGCTGAACAAAATAAACACATTTAAATTGCATAAATCTTCAGTTTGGAAAGAGGATGTTCTCAAATGCAGTAAGATCAAATAGACATACTAGAGGATCTGAAACCTATGAAAACACACTCTTCTTAAATGAAAAAAACCATTTGGGTTATGAACTAAAGTTTTGGTTGTCCAGGTACACCTAATACAAACACTATCTTTATTACTCTGTCTTTTCAGGAGAAATGCCCTAATCCTATATGACTATGCAAGCACCTGGTATTTGCATGTCTAGGCTGAACACACACAGTTAAAATCCCATGCTTTATTCATAGCTAGCTCTTAAAATGGGACTGTCTGTTTGCTTCATGGCACTTTCTTAAATACAGTTAAACAGAGTAGCCTAGACAGCTATAGCTGCTGTCACAAGTGCAGTTCACGAAATTGAGAGCTGTAGCTACGTTTTGAAAACAAACTCTTTCTTGAAAAATCTATATTTTGAAAGGGTTTTTTTTAAGTATAAATATCCTAACTAAACAGATTTTATGAGCAGTCTTCTTAGGACATAGATAAAAGCTAATCTCAACATTTGAAGTTTTCTGTAAATTTACATCTTATTTATACTGCTGTTAGGTATTGTATAGTACCTCTTAAAATTAATGTAATGAAACTTATGACCAAAATATTTCTGTCATATTTAAAACTTTGTGCAATAATGCTGTACATCAAATTGCCTCTTACCCATGAAATATAGGATGTACATTGACAATAAACACACTGATGATTTTTGGTTGAATTTTAACATATCTAAGATAATTATTATAGACAAATATTTTCAGACTTAAAACCTTTTCACATGCATATTTAAACTTATTCTGTGCTAAATGAGACCACTATTCTTATTATTATTCATGAAGTTACAATTAAAACTACTGCAGAAGAAAAACATGGCAACAGCTAAAACACTGCAGAAAAATCCCAACCCAACCCTACCCAACCCAACCCAACCCAATCCAACCCAAACCAAACCAAAAAACCCACAATCAACACACAAAACCCACCTCCACCATCAGTATTTGGTTATCTGTCTGTTTAAACATAAAACATTTGTCCAAAATAATGTTGGTTCTAAATTTACTTTTCATAGACTTCTATTTTCCCCTTCCTTCAGAATGTATTAGTGTATACAAACACAGACAGGTATCCTTCAGAGATACTGAATTTTGGTTAAGCTACCTTTTATATTAATAAAATACTAATATGTTTTTATAGTCAAAATCCAGAATAATCCAATTTGCTATGACATAAATGATATTCTGGCACTCAAACCTTATTTAGGACTGTAGTTCTTGTCTTTTTTTCCTAGTTTCGTAGCCCACCCCACCTTTTACCTCCTGCCCAAGGAAATGATTGAAGATCTTCCAGTGCTTCAAACTCACAGAATTAAGAAGTATTTCATGGAAGTCTCACAACAGGTTGAAAAACAGTATATTTTCATACAACCATTCTTTCTGTAACAGGTAAGTTTTAGGGAAATCATAAATGGACTTTTTAGAGTCTTCTGCTCTTTTTATAACTGTTAAAGGCTGAAGTACCTTTAGAAGACTTGTTATTACTGTATATTTGCAGAATGAACTGAACTAGGAAATTAAGAAGAAAAAAAGAGGTTGAAGAGGTTTTTCTTTTTTCGGAAGCACTGCATTAATTTAAGAAAAAATAAAATTCAATCATATTCCATTCTGAGGCAATCATAATAGTTGCAGCTTTTTAACATAAACCTTGTCTAAAGGAAGTCATGGACAAAATATTCATAAGTGCAAGTTTTTATTTCAGATGTTTGGTACCACCACAATGCACACAAATGAATTTTATATTCAATGCAGATATTGCTCAACCTTTTCATAGGCTTGTTTTCTTTTTTTTCTTTTTTCTTTTTTTTTTTTTTTTTTTTTGGTATAAATAATCAAAAAAATCTTCATTTACACTGCTGAAAATAAACAATTTTCTCTCTTTCTAAATTAGCTTTCAATTCTGACTTCTGGAATGACTAAACTAGGGCAGTTTTTTCCAACATGAATAGAACATTAAACTATATATAGTCTCAGTAAAACAGGTTTTTGGAAAGAAAAAGACATAAACCTTCCATGAACAGACGTAAAATAATGAGATGAATACTGATATATATGAAAATAATTTCCAATTCTTTAAAGCAAATAAAATACTATAAAATAGATTTTGGATAGAAATATTTCCATTATAGCTAATGATGGGACTTCCAAAAATATGCAGCACTATTATATAGTCAGAAACTCATAAAAGTCATGAATCAAAATGGGTGCTTTAATTTTTTACATGGTGTGGTATTATAAGCCATTTTCTGTGACACCAGTTGGTTGCCCATACATTCAGTGTATGGGTAAGTGCAATTGGCCAGGAAAAATAACTTACAGCTGCTTTGAATTCGTAGGGACTAAAATTTGCCAGAAAATGCTGGATAATATAACTTTCAGTTTCTAAATATGGAAGAGTATCACTTTCATTTTGAAAAGATATATAGATTCATGTACATTGTGAATACATATTCTGAAAGAACTGTCATATTCAAATTATTTGGCGTAAAACATTAAGAAAAAATATGCAAGAACAGGAGAAAGTAGCATAAATACTTGTGACTTTTTATTTTCAAAACCTAAAATCTACCCATAAAATTAAAAAGGAAAGCTGAAGTGCCAGAGAATGAATTATTGAAATAAGCAGTAGACACTCTGATTTTATCTTGTACAAAGATTAAACTGATACTCAGCGGAAAATCACAAAAATTTTGGACATAGATGATGCAGAAAAATTGCCAGATGAAGTAACATATTTGGAATCCAAGCACACCTTCTTCAATACAAAGAACAACAACAACAAAAGGAATGATGAAAACTACTCTTCTTTGTAGGGATGTTGAAATAATTAAGATACAGGTTATAAAATTATTTGAGGTACATCTATTCATCTGGGGGTTTTGCATGTAAGTTTCAATGATTATTGAATGATTCAGTGATTATTATTATGCCGACTCTAAACCTTTCACTCCTTAAGAAACTTCTTGGATAATAACTTTCAAAGAAGTAGGTGTATATCATGGTGAAAATAAAACCTTACTGTCTTATTTACAAAGTAGTTATGTTAATACTTTTCCCCATAACACAGGAGTGGAGAGACATGTATATTTAGGCTAAAATTAAGAGTGACTGGCTTTTCAAGAGTTTATGTAGGCCAGAGGTCATGTTGGAAGAGCTGTTCAATGAACTTCAAATTAATTGCCTTTATCAGAATTCCTTAAGGAAGGATTTGTACCTTTAGAGTAAATGGGGGAGTGTTAATCTTTTCATTTCAGTGAGGAAAATTATAAATTTAGACAGCTTAATTTTTAAGTTAAGAGGTAGATTTTTCCCCTTTTTTACAGTAAAAAAACACCTATCTCTTTTCTGATGTGTGAATTTAATTAATACATAACACAGATTTAATCTGAGATCTTGGCAACAGAAATTGATCAATTTAATTGGAGAATTCTTTTCCTCATCCATACATGAAATTAATAAAATGGTGCACAGTTTTCACTAATGAATCTTTGACATTTTAACTTATTTTACTTTCCAATACATGTTTTTCTCAATGCAGTTTTCTATGATAGGAGGCAAAACCTCAGATGACTTAATGATGATGGCCTAGTTGGAAAGGATAGAATGATCTCAAGCCTGTTTCAGCTCATATAGGAAGCAGCACTACTTATTTAAACTGTCACAGTCATTACGGTCATCAAGATATTTATATGCAAGAATAACCCAGTGTAGTTTCAGTATGATTGCCCAACCAAATTTCAATATGGTAAAATACTTCAGATGCACTCAAAAATAAAAAATTGGATGTTTAACACACTGCTCATTTGAGCAATGGTATTTCTATAAAATAAATTATAAAGCCTAGCAAATTATGGATTTCTGGATTTGGCTAGCTACTCAGAAGTTGCCATTCATTTATCCCACCAACAACCATTATTGTAGGCAGTTGTATGGGAATACTTCTAACAGATGACATGGATAAAGGTTAGATTAAAAGGGACTGTTAGCTGTGAGGTTGCTCACTTTTTCCTTATATGAATCTCGTGCTTAGTGGGAGCGTCAGACAAAGTTTTTTGGAGATGCCATCCCGTTGAGTCACAAGGTACAGAAAGGGCCCTTTTGCTTTCTAATCTCCTTAGATAGCCTACCAGTGTCTGGGTCCAGACTTAGACACAGTTTTAATCAATGGTTTCTTTCTAAAGGATCGTATGGGAGTAATTGAACCTTTATACAACTTTGTCCTGCAGAATTAAGGATGGCAAACCAAATTAATTGATTATGATAATGAATAGACTAAAATACCTAATCAGAATTGTTTCCTACACAGTGTAGGCTGCTATAACTACTATTTTTGAAGCAATATTGAAGCAATTATATTGAAGCTTGTGAAACCAATTATTAAGTAGAGATTGGGTTTACTCATCCATACCAGTGACTGTGGGTAAATCTGTTTTGCTCAGCCTTGAGGGGTGTCCCCACTCAAAGAAGGAAGGGAGGAATCTCCACACGTCCTCCAAAAAGAGGTGTGTTAGAAGACCCTTCCTTTAGAAGCTTGATATTGGGCTTCTATAGAATAAAGTGGTTGACTGTCTATCAGATGTCTCCAGGTTGGCAGCTATAGACAAGTCATTGGTACTACCACTTGTTGGTTCCTTTATCAGGTACTTTGTCATGCACATTGTTCATACTCAGGATTTTAACCGTGGGTTTAATGAGTCTGGCTGTTTTCAACACCACCAGCAGTGTGGCACCCCCTTATTCATTCACCACGGATAGCTTTGCAAACAGAGCATTGATCGAGCTATTTTACCCTGACTCTAGGCAGAATATGTTGCTATAATGTGCTTTAGGGTTTCTATTTATTTATTTATTTA
>VYZQ01013789.1:0-37634 GCA_013400655.1 Mystacornis crossleyi | reverse complement strand
ACAGTCGCATACTACAGGTGAACTTCAGCTGCATATTTTAAGAAACAGTAGGAATAAAGTCAGTATTAAGTGATGAGTCTTCCTACCTCTCAGTTTTGTCTACTTGCTTGTAAAGTTCCATACTTCCAGTTGCAAACTCATGAAGGACTGAAGAATCATCTGCAGCTGGTCTAATTGGTTCTAGTTCCACTGTCTGCATTTCTGCAGTACCCCTCAGGGTTGCAGAATCTAAGGTTTGTAAGAATAAAAATTAAAATAATGTCTTTTCAATCTGCAGGTGTTTATACATATTCTTACTACTTTTTACATATAACCTTGTATATACTAAAATTTTGCAGTATGCATATATAGATGCATATGCATAATGTGCACATGTATACTTGTGTCTTACGTAAGTAAGGCACATACACATATCTCATCTCGCCTTTCATATCTTGTGCATTTTGCCAGTGATAAGAAGATAAAATTAAGAATTTGAAGACTTACTACTTTTGAAGTACTTCTGAAGTTTGAAACCCTTTTTGCAACTGCTTTAATAATAGAAAACCAGTTCTTTCTATCTCCTCTTCTACTTTTAATGGAAGGAAAAGACAGTAATAACAGAAAAAAGTACACTGTATTGGACTGTATTTCTGCAATTGGCAGTCCAGTAATTTAAGTGCTTTCCAAGTGACTTAATACCTGCAGAAAAAACCTGCTATTCAAATTTCATTTAGTTTTATACTGAAAGGTATACTTATGCATAAAACTATACCAAAAATGGGTACCCTACATTACAACGGTGATGTATTATCATCTGTGAACATGAATGTGAAGTGAAGACTTTCAGTTTGTTTCATTTCATGTATTGATGTGAATCTATCTGAATAACCATTTTCAGACCCCTAGGATAAGAAACAGGCTTACCAGTTTGAATTTGCTCTAGTTGTTCCACAAGTACATTTGCATTAAGTAACTCCTGCATTATATTTTCACTGGACCTCAGCATTCCAGAGACTGGCTCAGGATCCAGGTGTCCGCCTCCTGTCAGTCTCATACTACTCACCACAGGCAAAGAGCTATCACTGCAAGTAAAAGGAAAAATGTCATCAATAGAGTTCTTTATTTTTGACAGCTAGTGAGGAGAAGACATTAGGGATATGGGGTAGATCAGCCAATGAAGACCTGAAATGCAGGCTGCAGCTGGCAGAGAAGACAGAAAGCTATTTGGCAGAATAAAAAAAATAAAAATCATCTGCACACTGAAACAGACAAGTATACTGTAAACTAGCATGTTTCCAACATAAAGGAAGAAAAAAAAGAAGAATCAAAATGTTTAAATAACAGGAGAAGATCAGAAATCTAATACATATCACATGGTAATAAGTTCTGGTTTAATAATATAACTAAACTGGATGCAAAATTAAGTATCTTCAATTATGATTTTTCAAAGAGTATAATCTCATAGTTTGTTCAAGCAATTAACAAGGTAAACAGCCTTTCAAATATTACATGATCACTAGCAGATGTTTCTCTGGAAAAGTGTCCAATTAAGCTGTCTTGTCATTCACATGCAGAATTATAAAAAAATCAATCACTAAAAACCATAATGATAGAAGATCAACCGTTTTTTTGCCATCCCTTTGCTCTAAATCTTTGATCTACACCCCATAGCAGCAGTGACACTTAAGCAATCTGTCTTGGTCTGATTAGCTGTAGAGAACTTTAGGAAAAAGAGCTTGGTAATTAACAGTGATCCAGTACAACGTAGTCTGCATATTTTAGTCTCCCCCTGATTCTCCAAGTAAACTTAATTTCATGAGACAAAAACTAGTTGTAGATCCCCAAAATTACATACAAACACTTCATGAAAGTCATAAGAAGGAGATGAGAGGAGCTTCTGCAGATTACATACCAAATTAAATAAACTGAGAAACATTTACGACAGCAAGACTGCTTGCAAATCAATAAAAATGCCAGAAAGAACCTAGCAAAAGTAAGCAGTGTCAGAGGATCTCTCTCACGAAAGAAAATGAAGTTGTAATTTAACCTGGTATCAGTAGCGTCCTTCTCTGAATACTCTTCTACACCTATTCTTGTGCCAGTGATTTGATTCTCTACATTGATGTTATTTCCATCCTCAGAAGGTAGCAATTCCTTGATAGAAGTGTCTGAAGCAAGTAAATTCTGACTAGAAGTTCTGTTTTCTTTGGAGTAAGTGTGAGTTACAAGGCTGTCAGCCATGTCCAAGTCATCTTGAGCAGGTGCCATGTGTGTCTGTTCTGGTTATAACAATAAACAGAATGGGCAAACTTCATTTAAAACACTCAGGTTTGGCATGTATATAAAGCTATCTAACTTCAAGCCTCATTTAACACAGTTTGTATTCTCCGAAGATGGAGATTCAAATCCCAGGTAAATAGCGTCCTAAGAGAACACTTTTGGTAGTAAGAACACAAAAACTAACATTCAACCAATGAAAGCAGGTAATAAATGCTACACAAAATCTATAAACCCCAGGTAATTTCACGTTGTATCTAGCTAGGGTGAAAAGGCTTTGCTTCACATTAAAGGTCAGAAAAGATCACTGAAAGTTACAGCCATTTAAGCTTGACCCCTTTCTTTTGTCCAGTTTATGTGACCAGATCAATTCAAACATGTGCTTCCTAAAACAGGTCCCAGAAACAACTTTCTAGCACTGATGCAGTTGGCAGTGTTCAGTAGGGTGCCTGCCTTTTTCCAGCCACCCTGCATTTGCTAGGCTATGTATTACAGAGCAATAGGACTAAAACCGTAAAAGATTCTTGACTTTCTGCTATGCAGCAGCATGCGGAAAGAGCTTTGCAGCCACTGCTTCATCCCTCCTTAGGCGGACTCAGAAGCACGAGAGCAAGGCTTTGTCCCATAAATCAGATCATACCTTCAGAGTTTGTTTTTAACTGGAAATTTGGATCACCCATTGCAAGTAAAGTCATAGCAGCTTCGGTGCTTCCATCATTAATTCCTGTGAAGTTGTACACACACATTAAAAATCACAAGCACAATAACCAGAAATCCACTTAACCCATATTCAAAAAGTATTTGAGACTACCGCCAATACAGTGAAGTACATATTTTTTAAATTGACCATATTTATGGATCAAAGTGCTTGTAGACAAGTAGCCATTCTCATCCAGCAAATTCAAACTACTGTTAAAACACCAAGCAGCAACATGACAGTCTTTAATTGTGTACTGGACACCGGTAGCAAGGTGTTGGCAGCAGGGGGGCTGCCCTGGACACAGCCAGTTCCAGCAGACTCACTGCAGGACACAGCTGAGCCTGTCAGTCAAGATGGTGGCACCTCTGGGAAATATACTTTAGAAAGGGGAAAATGTATATATTGGTAGCAAATTAACAGGAAATAAATGACCAACATTGTTTCATATCTACCTTTGTCCACATCTGGATTCTCATGTATGGTTGTCTCCTTAAATACAAAGAAAAACAGTATCAAAGTTCTATACAAAATGACTCTGTAATTTTTATTTAATGCTTACACGTAAATTCTGTGCCCACAGGTTACCCTGGTTTCAAGGCTAACAATATTTACTTACATAGTTTTCCCATAGCTGTGCGTCATATCTGTGTGGGACAGGTAGCAGTCTAATAAGCTACAGTTACATTCAGACATGGCAACAAGAGACTGCTGAAATAGCTTTGTATGAACAATGAAACAAACAGAAGACAATCTTACAGCTGTTGAGGTGCTTACTTTTTCTTCCCTCTGTACTACTGGTTGGACAGATGCACAAGAAAAACTTTCACCATCGGTAACCACCTGCACATCTGGGATATTCACAGATATTTCCAGCTGTAAAAATAATTTTACAGGTATTTCAGTTCATCAGACACAAAAAAAAAATCTGTCAAATGCAAATTTTTATAAACCTCACATATTTAACAGATGTTCACCATCTAGAGTTCATGTTCATGTTCACCTTTGCAAAAATCATACCTTCTGATTTGAGAAGGAAGCAGCGGTATGAACAGGAGGCAGAACTGGTAGTGCTACCTGTAGCTAAGTAAAAAGCATCAGAAAACCTAAGGCCTTCTTTCTACTCACTCATTTCTCCACCAAATTAAGTTATGCAACCGAGATCTTTTATGGTGACTGTTTACCTCAAATGGGTTTTGTTAGTTTTCACTCCTTTTCTGCTTTTTAAGTCTTCAGGAAGGAAAAACAGTTCACACTTATTTCCAAAGCCGGATAAGGAATAGACATATAGACACACAGAAACAGACCCACTCACCATTTTACCTATTCTTGTTTCTTCTTCAGCACTGTGTTTTACTGAGAACTTCAGACATTTGACACTTTCAGAAATGAGGACTTGAAATTTGACAGAAAGATTATAATATTTCCAGGGAAGTTCTCACAAAAAACACTGCTCAGTCTGGGCTGCTCTCAAAGGCTTGCACTTTTTACAGATACTTTTGACTGATCTATTTGAATTTTACAATAGCTGGGTCCTCGGGTCCTCTAACCATATCCCTTCACTAGTACTCCTGTCTCCTAAGTGTTAAACCAGACAACTTGGTTGTCATCCCCACACATAATATATATTCCACATCTCTGAAATCAAAGATTCAGCAAAAGTTTCCATGCAGTAGCTTTGCTGCCCATTATTCTAGAGACCCCTTGGTGTTTTGACTGAGCTTTAAATTATTCTGCCGTTTCACCTGGAGAAAAAAACAGTGTGATTAATTCAGCAGTCAATAAAAAGCAGGCTTTCAATGGGCAAAGAGAGGAAGAGGATTAGCAGTAGTAGCAAGCAAAAAAGCGCTAGAAAGTGAAAAGCACTGAAGAGAATGGAAAGTAGCAATGATAGGGAAAAAAAAATCAGGAAAATGTCTTTGCCTTTAAACACAATCCCTTCCGAGGCCTTGAACAGAGTGCACTGTTCCCAAGCCTCTACAGTTCCCTGGTGCCAAAAAATATATGCCATTTCCCCTCTGGTGATTGGTCTAAGTAGATACAATACCATGTGTTGCTACAGTGTTACACACTAAAGTTTAATTCAGGCTAAGGGTGGGCATGAAATACAGGCCTCCACTCCAGGCATCTAAGTTTACAACTTTACAAATCATCTACGAAAAAGTAAAATTGTATAGTATTTGAAAAAAACTAACAAAGATATAGATGGTCTCTCACTGACAGCATCAGGGACTGGGGCCCACTGATCTGCCCTTGCCAGACAGAGCAAGAACATCCTAAGTGGACTGAATCCCATGGAGAACCCACACTAGAGCATGGACAAGGAAGGAGTGGATTCTACCACACCACCAAACTTTACTGAAGGAACCAAAGCAACAAGGGCTCGAGATTTTAATGGATATACATTTAAATTTTGTAACCCATCGTCTGAGTTGTACATTACCGTTAAGAAGAACATGAATCAAGGGAAAACAGGTCTCACAAGAAACCAGCTACATACAGCAGTCACTGATGAGCTGGCTTTGGTACCCAAAAACTCAATACACCATGCCACCTCTCCTGAGCAACCATGTAATACACGGAGCCCAAGGCATAGATTAAATAACTAAAAAGGCCATTTGATGGACATTTTAAGGTGGGGGGCAGGGCACTGATCAAGGGAATGATAGCCATATATTTATCAAAGAACAGAGAGAGAAGCTGTGGCTAATAAGGATGTACTGGATAGTGTAAGACCTGGGCATGATACAAAATGGTAGGAAACAAAGCATGAAGATTATACTGGGCATGGCTGGGATGTATATGCTTTCTTTTGGATTTGTAACTACAAGAGTTTTGATAACACACCGGTGTTTTTTGCAATTCCTGCACAATGTCAAAGCTTTTTTCCTATTCTTTTATCCAGTAAGGAGGCCAGGGGGTAAGCAAGAGGTCAGGAGAGCACACAGTTAGGACAGCTGACCTAAACTGAGCAAAGGGAAATTCTGTATCATACGATAACATGCTCAACAAGAAAAGCTCAGGGAAAGGAGGGAGAAGAGGAGGCCATTTGTGGTTAGGCCACTTGTCTTCCAAAGTTACTCTTACACAGATTGAGGCCCTGCTTTCCAGGAAGTAGCCTGACAATGGAAAGTAGCAAACAAATTCCTTATTTTGCTTTTTATTTACATGTCACTTTTCCTTCATGTATGTCACTGCCTTTATATCAATAGAGAAATCTTCTGACCCTCTTTCTAATTTTTCCTTGTCCCACAGGAAAAGGAAGTGAGCACACAGGTGTGTATGTCTGGCTGCTGGTCAGGTCAGCCTACCTGATGGTTACAAGTTTCTGGGCAAGGGGGGCATGACATACAGAAACATTTTTGTCATACCCTCATTTCCTAACATTCAAATATGAAATTGAAGTGCTCCATTTGATCTATCTTGGGCCACAAAACACATGGATAAGCATTGACCAATAGGTCTGGGCCTATATTCAATCCCAATAAACAAACTGGTGAGTACCCTGCAGACCTATATACAGTTTGCAAACATGATTACACAACTGGATTTTAGGCTGATGCAGTATTAAGCTCAAAACCAAGTGTATGTGCCAAGTAACCTCCCTGCTACTCTTAACACCATTCTTAACTTAAACTTGGATAAAACCCAAATACTCAGAGATATAAATAGAATAAAATCTTTTAAAACAATTAGAACAAAGTTACATATGCAGAACCCAGCAACACAATACCTCCTCCACGGTTTCCTGTATCTGCACAGGAATTGGTTTTGGAGATCGAAGACCTATAGGAACAAACACCGGAGCCTTGTTTACTTCCTCTGGTGCAAAACATTCATCTTCATCATCAAGCTCAAAGTCATCTGCCTCTGCATCCTCCTCCTCTTGAGAAGCCCGAAGGGTGACAAAGGTTATCTTTGACCTTCTGGGTTCCTTCCCAGATTTTCTTCTCTGTGTAGTTTTCAAACTTTTGCCTCTGGTAACACTCAGTGTAGCACCTTGTCTTTGATTCCCCTTCTCACTGCAATCAGCTTCACATTCAGAGGCAGAAAAAGTAGCAGCTTTTGGCTCCAACATATGTTCTGGCAGTGCCGTCCGTTTTGACGATCTCCTGAACTGCCTTCTAAAGTACAGAACAAAAACAGTGAAGTCCAAGACATTCCAAAAAGAGGGATACTACAAATCAAAACAAACTCGATTAAAAAAAACAGTTATCACTGAGACCAACAATGCAAACTATTTACTTCTTAATAGTGACAAATAAGCATTTAGTCAGAAATCTAATTTCTTCCTGTGTACATAAAGAACTGATTGTAAATGTGTATTAAGCAGTTCCAGAATGCTAGAGATCTTCACAATTAAACTTGCAAGATACAGAATTCTTTGATTAGAAAAGTATGAAATAATTTTAATTTTGAAGGATGTGGAAGTCACATAGTTTTTAAGTCATGGGAACACTTGCAGTTGTCTTTTGCTAAAGCTACCCTTGAAGCCCCAAACTATGATACTTCAGTTGATCAGACTACTGTTTACAAACTGAAACTGTTAGATGATAACTACTTATCTGCTTTGGTTTCTCAGACAGCATTCTCTTCAATAATTAGTTAACTACTGTTTCCTTCCTCAAAATCATGGGCACAACTACTGTGAGTATCAACAGTAATTAAAAACTTCCCCCCCCAAAACACTCTCCTTGGTAAACGGGTGGGGAGTGGAAGCAAATGGCAGCAGAAGACACTTCTAGCACACAATGCATCTTTAGGTTAATCCCACAATCCCTGTGCCCCCAAATATGGGTACTCTCAAGTCCTCCCCTATAAAATCAGGCATTTCTGTTTAAACCATGGGATGGATTGATCAGAGTGCTGGCTGTGTTCATTTTATGAGAATACAGGCAGGGTAAAAGACATAGAGATATCTGCACGCATCTGCTACATTCAGATAGAAGACACAAGAACTGATATGTTGCATGCATTCATGTAACACATGGCAGAACTATGGCCAAAAACAATCAATCAGTTGAGTTTACAAACCAGAACAGTTGTTTTACCTTGTGAGATTGTCTGAATGTTTTTCCTGAGAGGCAGAAAGCTGAGAATCATCATCTTGTTCTACTCGACTCTCCCTCTCTGACAATATCTCTGAAGACTGGAGTGTAATGTCCTGCCTGATTCTCTTACAAGATGTTTCTTCAACATTCTCTGCAAAATTGTGTTTCCTTGCAGCTTCTGAGAAGGATCCAGCTTCCACTATATTACTGGAATTTTGCTGAACAGAGGAGATAATTACAACCATATGAAGGGCCAAACATTTAAAACTGGTTTTGGTGACTTAAAGAACGTAATTTGAGGATCTTGATAATGTGCCCAGCTGTCATCTCTGATAACTTAGGACATTTTTTCTCATTGTCTTTAATTTTGGGCTTGAAAGCAGAGGTGTCATTAACTGGAATTATCTATGATGCCTGAATTCACAGTGCTGCTAGTAGTTAATAGACCAAGACCATACTCAATTTATCAAGAGTACTAGCTCTTTAGAAGCTGGAAAGATGAATCATTTTCTAAAATTACCTATTAATTTAAAGAACAATTTGCAGGAAGGAAAATTTTTTTCTCTGCCTTGGGAACAAACTAGGAAGAAAAAACTATCATACTTTATATAAAAGCATTAAAATATTTTTCAACATATACACAGACAAACATCATCAACCACAGTTCATCAATTATGGATGCTCAGAAAAATAATACGTTAACTAGAAGAAATTAGTCATCCATATAGAAAATAGGGAACACCAGATAAACTTGACTCAGTTATCACAGCATTAGACAGAGATGGAATTAGTCTGGGCTAAGTTAGGCCTGCTGAGCAAATTTAAGGTCTGAACTTTGTTAATACCCATTTTAATTTTTAAGTATACTAATACAGATTTTAGGTAGTATCTGAAGTTAGTTAACTGCCTTATTCTCCACTGTTCAATAAATAAAAACCAGTAAATTATTTTTTAAGTGTTAGCATGTATTTATTAAAATGCAAATTTCTGACCATATAAAACACAGAACTTAAGACAACAGTACATTTTAAATATTTCCACAGTTTTTAGATTTTAAGTCCATTTATTCAGCATAATTTTCAGGAGTGAATTTTAAAAAAATTCAAATAATTAACCTTTTCCAGCCATATACTGCATTTCTGTGCAAGCTATGGTTCTAAGAACTTGGGCAAAAGGATTGAGGTATAACTAGCTCAAAATACATGACCAGCACTTACCACTGATACACCTGTTTTTAATAACACTGAACACTCTTCTTCATTTCTACTCTCAGTGTTGTCCTCTTCTCCGTTTTCACCTTCTTCAGGATAATCTCTTTTCCTAGTAAGTCTCTCTAGGTCTGGCCTTGGGTTCCAGTGGGGTTCCCTTGCTCTCTGTTCACTTTCTTCTCCAGAGCTTAATTTAACATTGGACCTATAAAAACATGTTTCAACTTTTACTTTCGAAGAACTACAAAGTACACTCTATAAGCTTGGCTTACTATCAGATATTTAATACTTCCAGCTAGAAATGAACCTGTGTTTTGAATTTTTATTTGCTTAGTTGGTTACATGTAAAAAAACATAAAAGAAGGAAAAAACACCACAAAACGGAGGTAATTCATCTGCAGCAGTGGACTTTTTTGGAAGGGAAAAACTTTGGAAAGGAAAACCAAAGTCAGAGAGTAGAAAGTGTCAGCTATACCAACACAGGACTCCAAAATTAAGCAGCCATAGGAACATTATATTCACTAATTCCAGTGCTCAAGGTTCCATTGCTTTCAAAAAGGATACAATTCTTACATCTGTTCAAACACATTCAGATCAGGAAGACAGAAATCTTGGCCTTCTAAACTCATGACTTGAGAAAAAGAGACTAAGAGTAATCCAGAAGATTACCATTTAGTCAACATGATCTCAGTCCCTGGGAAAGTGATGGAGCAAATAAACCTGGAAACTACTTCCGGACACTTGAAAAACAACCTAACTTGGAGTAGTCAGCATGGATTTGTAATGGGGAAGTTATGCTTGATCAACTTGATAACCTCTTTCAAGGAAATGACTGGCTCAATAAATGAAGGGAGAGCAGTAAGTAGTGTCTGCCTTGACTCCAGTAAGGCTTGTAACAACTGTTGAACACTGTCTCCTCTAACGTGCTTGTTAATGATGAAAGGCAGGTGATGAAGTACGGGCTGAAAGTGCACGAAAAATTGACTTATCAGATTCTGAGATTTATGATCAGTGACACAAAGTCCAGTTGGAGACCAATAACCAACAGTGCGCCCTGTGGGTCAATACTGTGTCAAATCCTGTCCAGTATCTCCACAAATGATCTGGATGATGGGGCAGGCTGTAACCTCAGCAAGTTTACACATTAGGCAGATCTGGAAGGAATTGCTGAGACACCCAAAGGTTGTACTGGCCTCCAGAGGGACCTGGAGAGGCTGGAGAAATGCGCTGACGGGAACCTCGAGAAGCTCAGCAAGGGGAGATGCAAAGTCCTGCATCGGGGGAGGAACAACCCAAGGCACCAGGCCATGCTGCAAGCCACCCAGGTGGAAAGCAGCTTTGCAGAAAAGAACCTGGCTGTCCTGGTGGTCTCTGAGTTGAACCAGGAAGGTGCTGTGGCTGCACACACAGCTAATGGTGTCCTGGGCTGCAGCAGCAGAAGCGTTGCCAGCAGGCCGAGGGAGGTGATCCTTGCCCCTCATTCAGCACTGATGAAGCCACCTGGAGAACTGAGCGTTCTGGGCTCCCTGGTAGGAGAGACCTGGGCACACTGGAGACAGCCCCTCCAAGGGTCACACAGATGGTAAAGGGGTGGAAGCACATCTCCTACAACAAGAGGCTGAAGGAGCAGGAACTGTTCAACCTGGAGAGAAGGCTCGGGGGGTCTCTTCAACAGTTACGCAAAAACCCAAGGGGAGGGTGCAAACAGGACAGAGCCAGGCTCTTTCCAGGGGTGCCCAGTGACAGGACGAGAGACAATGGGCAAAGAGTGCAAGACAGGAGGTTCCTTCTGAACACCAGGAAATCCAGTTTCACTGTGAGGGTTACCAAGCACTGCCAGAGGCTGCCCAGAGAGACTGTGGAGTCTCCATCCTTGGCAAGATTCAAAAGCTGTCTGGACACAGTATCCGGCAACCAGCTCCCAGGTAGCTTGACTAGGGGGTTGGACCAGCAGACTTCTAGCAGACCCTTCTACACTCAACCATTCTGTGAGTCTGTGAAAGTCCACCATCATAGAAGACAAGAAGACTGTGAAGTAAGGCCCATGTCTTGTTAGCACAAAGACTCTGGGACATGATTTCAATGTAATTTATGGAAGAGACTTCAGAAAACAGCAGAAGTAACTTGATTGGAGACTGAGTTAAGACTGAGCAAAAGGTAAATTATATCATAACCCAGAGCTGTCACATGTAAATGGCACTATCTGTCTCATACTGCACACACATAAAAAGCATCATTACAGGAAGTTCTCGTACTGGAAAGAAAAATTGAAGAGACTCAGAATATATCTTACAGAAACATAAAATGACCTTGCTGTCTACTTGCCACTTCTCAATTATAAGAGGGAGCAAATGGCACTGCTCAGTCTTTGGTCCACATTCACGGTGCACTGTACTCCAAGAATTTATTACTGAGAAATTCAGACAGCTAAACCCTGACTGCTTAATTCTACTCTCACCCATTAAGTACCTTCTAAAAAGGAAGACAGACTTGAAAAAACCCTGTAATCCTGTTAAAAACTCTTATATTACTTAAGAATGCCACCTAGTGTCTTTCACAGCACACAGTAGAAAACTAGTACAGCTCAAAGCCTATGCTTCCAAAAGCAAGTGCTGTATGAAAACAACTGGACAAATGCAAAAAGATTTTAAAGTACTATTGTGTCTTAACCCTAGCTGATAAATAAGTGCCAGGCAGTCAGTCAGCCCCTAAACCACAGGGAGGAGGAGAACTGGAAAGAAAAAGGTAGACCTTGTGAGTTTAGACAGGAACAGTTTAATAATCAAAACAAAGTAGAATACAAAATAATGAAAAGGAGAGGCAGAGGGGAATAAAATACAAGGGAAACAAGTAATGCACAATTGCTTACTGCTTGCTAACTGATGCCCAGCCCACCCCCAAGCGGTGTTCAGCAGCCCCTGGCCAATTTCCTCCATTACTGAGCGTGATGTTCCATGGTATGGAATATCCCTTTGGCCAGTTCAGATCAGCTCTCCTCGCTGTGCTCCCTCCCAAGCTGCTTGTGCACCTGCACACTGGCAGACCATGAGACACTGAAAAGTCCTTAACTCAGGGTAAGCACTGCTCAGCAACAACAAAAATGTCAGTATGTTATCAGTGCTACTCTCATACTGAATCAAAAATGCAGCACTGTACCAGCTACTAAGAAGAAAATAAACTCTACCCCAGCTGAAACCAAAATAAGAGATTTTTTTACACTGTCAACAGGTAACTTTACCTTTCTGTGGTATCCTGAATGCTTCCTATAGCATCTGTAGATAGACATTCTTCTTGCTCTCTGTTGCTGTGGCAATTTGGTGATTTTTTAGAAGAACAAAGGATTTCTGATGTCGTGCTTCTCAAATTTGTGTCTAGATTGTCATTCCTGGCTGTATTTCCCACAAGGAACAATACCTCCATGCCACTCTTTGATGTGAGAAAAAAAAACACAATAGAATTAGCACAAAATATATCACCTGCAAAAAAAATCTTGCAGATTATGATCAAGTTGTTAATTTGAGACAAAACTTCATTTAAAAACTTCCAAGCAGTTTATGGCACCATCACTGTTCCTTGTTCCTCGAGGAAAGCATTTAGCTTTAAAAAATAAAAACATATACTATAACCAATATAGTCCTTCAGGAGCAGCCACCAAGGAGCTCAGAAGAAACCCAGCAACAGAAATGTAGGTAACTATTCATGTATCATGAATATGGCTGGAATGTCAAAGTTCAAGTGAAGTCTTTAGATGTCTTATCTATGTGTCACTAACAGAATTCTGGAAAACCCTATAATAGCATGCAAATACTGAACAAGAGTTCTTACTAGGCTGAAATTAAGTAATGTATTTACAACAGCTTACTCAGATATCTTAAAAACACCTAGTGTGAACCAAGCGTCAGAAAGTATAGGCAGAAATATATGAACAGAATTCTCACTTTTGAGGAGAGAGGGTTTTCAGATTCTTCTGCCACAGGCAGATTCTCTTCTTGATCCATTTCTTCCTCATCTGGGGCAGCAAGTTTTTGTACTGCTGGGGATTCTTTTTTGCTGTATGTTCTTTCTAGGTTTGGTCTAGTTCTTGTAGACTCAATCTTTATGAATTGTCCTGATTTCAGAGCACTCAGCTTACTTTCTTGGGAGGTAAATTTTTCAACACTGGTGAATTTAAAGCAGACAAACAAAAACAGATAAAACCACACTTGACTTTGGCGAGGAGGGAAAATAAGCACTTCTGCATTAAAGTTTTGAATCAACACTTACACATGAGACTAACAGACTGCTTTGTTTAAGATCAATAAAATTATATTTTTAAATATATTTTTCATTTATGGTTAACTTCAGAGCAGAAATAAAAAATGTCTTTGTCAAGACATTTTTAACATAAAAAACAAGTTGGGTTGCTAACCATACCAACATCAAAGTATAGTCAGTCTAACACACACTTAAGATCTTATTTAAACAAGAGCAGCAGTAAAATAGAAGAGCACATAGGGGGATCAGTGAAAGTCAAGTCTCTGATATTTTGAAAAATTTATATGTTACATAGTTAACATGTGTGATTGCTACTTAAGCAAATACAGACCCAGTAATAAAAAACCTTGGTCAAGAAAAGCTGTGAGCTCATAGAGTTCAAGTATGTACCAGATAAAGAATGGCAAGGAGTGCAGCTGAAAAAAATCTGCTCTGAAAACACTGGAAGAAGCTGTAGGTAGGCACTGGAAATGAAATACTGCAGAAAGACAAACGACAAGGAGCATAGGAATTGACATTTGCAAAAGTGTCTCATTTTGCACAGACAAAAGCTTTTCAAATGCAATTTTGCTAAACTCAAACCTCACCTGCTTTGTTCAGACAGTAAGTTTTCAGAAATACAGGGCACCTGAGGCACCTCTTGCTGTTCCTGTTCCTCTTTGCTCAATACATCCGCTTGACACAATACAGCTTCATTTTCACCCTTTAATTTACAGTAAAAGAAGCATGAAGAAAAATAAAAGTATGTAAGCTTCTAAAACAGACATATATTTTATATACAAAAATAGAAACTATTCTATTTTCCCAATTGGAAATGTAAGAATCATGTTCTCATTGGTCAATTTATATGCAAAAGGAACAGAAGTCTTCGAAGGCCTGGAATACCTAGAGTTAAGCTCTTAAATACTACATGCACCCAAGTATTATGGGAAACACTAGTCTATTTAACATTCTATCAACTCTCTAATACATGAAGCACTGTGGAAACAAAATACTTCAGCAAATGGAAAACCTTTGAAAACTGGACACTGCAGAGGGCAGCACACACACACCGAAGCCACAATAACATAACCTCAAGATCCAGAAGGCCTAATAAGCTTTATGTCTGTATTTGCCACACTGGTTCCACAAAGAAGCCACTCAAACATATCCTTCACCACTTCAGGCCTGTGACAGCTTTATTAGTAAAGAGGAGCATCAAACCTGCTCTGGTTCTATAGACTTGCCCAGTACAGAGCAGATGTATGTGCATGGTTCACAGGTCACAGGTCTAGAGCGGCCAAAGCTGAACCACAAGGAACTATCTCAGCTAGGGGTGAGCTGACTGCGGCACTGAAGGGAGATGAGAGATGAATGCAGGACACGAGTACTTTACACAGGCTAAAGAACAAAACCAGCTATAACCATTCCAACACGAGTCACTCTTGCAAAGTTTAGCTGTATTCCAAATCTAAGGTAAGTCAATGCAGATATCCCTACAACCATGACCTGATTCATGTACAACCCACAAAATGGTTAGAGAGAACACATCGCACTGTAAATGGCTTTTAAGGATTTTCACATCTTTTGCAGTCCCTAGTAAAGTGTCTGTGGGGATACACAGTGTCAGTTACTTGTATGAAGTACAGCAATATCAGGTATGGTAGTGATGAAGTCAGGTAAAGCTTATCAAATTAAAACCCCCTTTTTTTCATAAAAATGGCTGTCCTCTGCCTTCACTTGAGACAGTATACTGTATTGGTCAACACACACTTGATTCAACCAAACAGGAAAGATGAAATGAGCTAAAAAAGCTAATTTTTATGTATTTTTATTCTAGAGTTTATATTAAATGTGCATAACTTTTTCCTATCATGCAATCCAACCAAAATCAGATCCTTTGTAAAAAAATAATTAATACTTCAAGTTGTAGACTTCAGTGATTTCATAGCCACAATACCTCAGCTTACCAGGATTTGGGAATTTTTTTTCATTTAATATATTGTCTCAGCTTCAGGCAATGCAACTCCAATGTTTTCATTGAATTTCATAAAAGTGAACATGCACTTTGAACCAACTTTAAAGGCAAAGCTGTTGGGGGTTGAGGAGGTTTTCTTTTTGTGTATGTATGTGTTCTTTTCTTCTCCTGTCAAAGGAATTTTTCCCCATGTTAAGAGGCGATTGCTGGGTACTTAAGAGAAACAAAGGACCTAGCCAGCCACAAGGGAGGGGCCNTGTTTTTCTGCTTTGCCTTGTTGTACATATATATATATATATATAAGTAAAGACCTGTTATTCCTATTTCTGATATATTTGCCTGAAAGCCCCTCATTTTCAAAATTATAATAGTTCGGGAGGAAGGGGGTTACATTTTTTCCATTCCGGGGTGGGAGGGGGACTCCTGCCTTCCTTAGTAGACACCTGTGCAAACCAGGACAAAAGCCTTACTCTTATTAAGGCTTACCATGAAAGTATTGTCAAATTCATCTTTTTGCTCTGCTTCAGGCTTTTTTTTCCTCTCATTTTCTGATATTTGTAACTGCTTTTTTCCAACAGCTCTTACCAAGTTTGGCTTGTACCTCTTGTTCCGTGCCAGCTGGATACTTGGAAGAGGTGCTTGTTGACTTTCTTCTTGAGAGCTGTTTTTGCTATCAATGCAAAGTTAAGACAGAAAAAAATAATCCAAAACTTAATACAAATGCATATTACAAAAACAAACATAGGTCCATTAGTATTACATGCAAGAAACACCTGAGTTTTTAAGAGAAATCTTGTAAACAAAAAGTTCTGCTGAATTTAAGTTACAAATGACAATTTGTTCCAGCAAAAATTTCAAACCAACAGTCTTCTAAATACTTCCACAATAGAATTAACTAACTCACTGAACGTATTAAGTTATTGACTACTCATTGCTGTAAAACCAAAGCAATTTTCACATCATTTCTCTGATAAGCAAACTAGTATTTCCCTGCTTACATGAAATGAATTCAGTCTCTCAGATGATGAAACAGTTGTAAAGGGAATGCTCATTAATTTCATGCTTAGCATAGAAGCTACTGAAATTTTAGTACCACTAGTGTTGAAACTATGAGAACAGAAATTTTGTGCAGTATTTTCATTAGACTACGTTTGCCAGATGGCAATCCATTGGCACAACGATTTCCTTGTCAAATGCTTTCATTGTTACAGCCAAGAATCAAAAGTAGCTAAGCTCTTACCCTACATTAGTAGTTGAGATGTCATCTTGGTTAATTTCAGGTAGACAGAACTGCACTTCACCATCCTCTGATCTTGAAAATGTTTTGGGGGACTTACAACTTGGCCTCTCAGAAACCTCCTGAGAGCAAAGTGACTTCTCCTTTCCCAAGGATTCTAGTGGGTTTAAGACTTCACATTTTCCTGCCTTCTGAAAAATATAAACACAAGAACCAGAACAAGTTGTAATAGTAAACCAAAATGAGACTTTATGACATCTATGAAGTTCAGTACTTACCACTCTCTGAAAAACTCAAGAGAGTTTTTTGCACTGTCCTACAAAACTCCTCAGTAATTGCTCACTAATGATTTCCTATTCTTTCCAAGACAAACACACAGTTTTTTATTTAAGACAAAAATAGCTCAAAATCTATATTTCTTCTGTGCCACCTTCTATTAATACTTTTTCTTTCTTCACTGTCAGCTCTATAATGGCACTTTGGGTCAGAAAGACATCTGGACACATAACAAGAGATACAGTCATCTTTTTCTGCTCACATACGACCAAGTGAAAAGTACACAAGTTTTAATATAGAAAATATTAGCTTTTGAAAAAATTATTTCAAAAAGTTATTAACCTCATATTTTTTTAAATCATCAGTATTTCATTTCACAAAACCAAAAGCCCAAATATAACTAAAGGGAAAAAAAAGAGCCTTACATCTGTGTCAGGAGGGATGCTACATTCACTATCACACTGTGTCAAACTTTCTTCCTTGTTGGTATCTTTCTGTGGTGCAGCTTTATTATTTACATCCAGCACTTCCTTTCTAGTAGTTGTTGTTCTTAAATTTGGCTTTGGTCTCTGGAATCGACTCCTCAGTAGCCGAGCTGATGATACAACAGTTTTCTCCTCTTCCTTCTGAGGATGAGATTCCCTACAAAAACAAACAAAAGAACAGTCAAAGGCATGGGACAATATGGCATACTGGTATGCAGCTCTCAGAGCAGTAACAATGTTAGTGACATGAAAAAAGATCCAATAAAAACCCAGTTATCATCACCAAAAGCCTGTGTATCACATAAATAGGTAAGCAAAGGTAAGTTAAGTGCAGCTTCCAGCTGAGACCTGGAAGATAAGTTGAGACATCTTAACATGATCTATACATTTTACAAATGCCTTTGCCTAATCATGTTTAAAGCTACCCAGTAGACCTACAAAACACCTGTGGTTGACTAAGTTTTTTTAAGAGACATTTTAATAGGAAAACAGACCCTGTACTCGAGGATTTATATAAGCACACTGGGATGAACTGTGGAGAGCAGCACGGAGAAGAATCACAGGGACCAAACATTAGAAAAATGCATTTATTTGAAAACTAGGCCAATAGTCCAAAGATCAAATTAACATCCAACAGCATGTAAATTTAATCCTTTCAAGCTCTTGAGGGTTTTGTTAGTTAAAGTCTAGTATTGTCTTGATTAAACATCTCTTTATATATATAAACTTGTTTGTACTGCTGGAGTTGAATGTAAAATGATTTAATACCTAGAGATACTCATGGCTTTGAACCATTTAAGTGGAATAACCTTACCCTGTATTGGAATCTGCAACATGTTTCAAGACATCTGACAATCCCTTTTCATTTCCATAGCTTTCTGCTTCTGAGGACTTTTCTTGGAAACACTGTCTTGTATTTATTGAGTTCATCTCAGAATCTGTAGAAACGTCTTCTAATGTCACACTGGATGGCTGAGTGTCTTCATGAACTGTTAAATACTAAAACGAATAAAAGCTCCACTGTTAAGACGAAATATTTGCTCAATTCCTCTTTTAGGAGAGCAAAAGGAAAATGAGAAAGTTTTAATATTTCCTACCGAAACACTAAGATTTCTCTTGCTTCTTGAGCATCCAATCTAATATCAGTGTCTACTATAAAAGTAAGTTATTTTTCATTATACTTTATTTTTTAAATGGTCCATCTTCCAAGACATTTTTTCTTTGCACTTCTCTTTTCAGATCTGGTATCATAATATGACAACGTGAGATATACTCAATTTTCATGTATGCTCATTTTGACTAGGGTAGTTAGCTTTTTTCATAGTGTCAAGTGTGGGGTTGTGTTTTAGGTTTGTGCTGCACACAGGGTTGATAATACAGAGATGTTTTAGTTATTACTGAGCAGGGCTTACACAGAGCCAAGGCCTTTTCTGCTTTTTGTACTGTCAAGCTGGAAAAGAAATTGGGGGGGGGGAACAGAAGGATGGGAGGCGACACAGTCAGGACAAAAGACCCCAAATGAATAAAGGGATATTCCATATGACATGCAGCTTAGTATATAAAGTGGGGGCAATGGCTTTTGTCTTCCCAAGTGACCATTACATGTGATGAAGCCCAGCTTTCCTGGAGATGGCTGAACACCTGCCTGTTCACGGGAAGTAGTAAAAGAATTTCTAGTTATGCTCTGCTGAGTGTAGCTTCTGCTTTCCCTATTAAACCTTACATCCAGCACTCAGGGGTTTATCTCAGCCGGTTTTCCAGCTTTTACCCTTCCAATTCTGTCCCTAATGCTGCTGGCAGGGCAGAGAGCAAGCAAGTTGGTACTTGGTTGCTGACTGGGGTTAAACCTGACACCATGGAAAACAGAACCCAAGAGAAGAAAATGAGCAAATTTTATGACAATTTAGCTTATTCTGAAATAATAAGTAAAGCATGCAAAGCCTATCCTTACAAATTATGTGGTATGTACCTAGGTCTTCATTACCAAGGCTTCTACTAAGGGCCCAGCAAAACAGTGTGTGTAAGCAACTGCTGAAGAAACTTACACTTTTGAGGCAGGGATCATTGTTTTCCTCTTGATGGTGTTTCACACCTTTTTCTGCGTCTCCACCTTCAGTTGTCTCCTCTTCAGGATCTTTTACATCTACCAGTTCTTTTTGCCTTGCAACAGTTCTTCCTAGATTTGGTTTTGGTCTCTGTATTCTACCTCTCTTTAAAGGTGTTGGATTCAACATGCTCCGTTTGCCATCTTCTTTCAAACCAGCTGTTTCATTAGACCTGGAAAAACATACATGATCCATGAAGTACATACTGCATTTGAAAGTGGAAGGAGACCTGGAGAAGTGATTTCCCCCCCGCCCCCCCTTTTTTTAAACAGTTATTAACATACACTTACCCACACTGTATTACTAGCTTCTTGAAAGAATAAAATTAGAAGTGTATCTGCTTGGGACTGAGAGTTTAAACTTATGTTTGCCCTATTATCTTCCTCTTTCCATTGGTGACAGAACACCACACTAGAGAGACCTTCTTGCCCATAATGGACCTCTTTGTATTCCTATCTAGTCTAGAGGCAGACGGACCTAATTTAATAAAGAGTTTTTTAAAAATTGCAAATATTCAGAGTTTTTCTTCAGTGTATTCAAAAACCACATAAATAACTTTGTAACCTTACTAATGTAAAAATTTCATAGTGCACTGCTAGAACTGTCGGATTCTTCTATGTCTTTTTACACTGAGCATCAAGTTACAGAGCAGGTCAGTGAAAGAAATAACTATGAAAATATTTTTCTGGCAGATTACCAAACCCAGTTTATCTCCATCCATCCTCTTCAACTATCTCTCTTTAAAAACAAAAGTTTGAGGGTTTGATTTTTTTATTTCTGTTCTTGGTTTACGTTGTTTGGGGAATTTTTGGGGCAGGGATTTGGGGGACAGTTGGCTTCTTTTAGTTTTTATTTTTTACAATCTCTTCTGTAAAACATATTGTTCTTTTTACACTACAGCTGCCACTTCTGTAGTGGCACACTGAAGAAAAATGCAACAATTAATAAATATGTGCCTTAAACTGCCCACATACTGGAGGTTTTTCATCCTTTTATTTGATATATACTACACTTTAAGAACACTTACTCCTCTTAAAATACTTAAGCACTGAAATGGATACATTTTAGTATTAAAAGTGAGTAGCTAAGGCTTGTTTTAGTTTTCAAGGGACTAAGTTTTCAGGGTTTTTTGCATTTACATGACTGATGACTGGTGCTTATAATTTAAAAGCACCACTTTAAAAACCGAAGTGTCAATTAATGCTTCACACATTAATGAAGAGTCCTATTTTGCCCTCAATTTCTCTCTCACTGCAGAAGTTTCTTCAAAAACTTCTGTAATTATCACACTATAAAATACTACCAGAAGTGACAGGAATGGTAAATCGCAGGACAGCAGCACTTACCTTCCTATTTTTCTCATACTTACCGAGATACTGTCTCCAAGACTTTGCCATCTTTTTCTGAAGCATCCTCACTGGTAGCATCAGATCTATTACCTTGGTCATTATTCTGAACAGAAATAGAACATTATGACATGAACTGCCTTAGGTTTATAAGCACAGCATCACCTAACTGACCAAGTAACTGTTCCTAAGAGGAGACAAAATAGATTGCTTGTGACACACATACAGTTACAGGGTAAATTTCACAGTCACACAGGGCAGTAAAAACTAGATCAAAAAAAGTTGTATTTGCTGCAGGACATGAAAGATTATTCTACTGTGTGTGTAACAACCTCTCAGCACAGCTGAGGTTATTCAGCAATACCACACTGCCACTGAAAGCAGATTAACTAAGTGGCTAATTCCTGGTCACATTCAGGAGGAAAAAAGTAAAGAAAAAAAACAAAAAGAAAACATTACTGCTGCATCCAGCAGCTTTTTAGCTAACACATTATCTTCAGTTATGTTACTTTATTAAATACCTTCTCAGTTTCCCCCTTTGGCTGTAGATGGGACATTTTATCATTTCCTGCATCTTTTTCAGGCTCTTCTTTTCTTCCAGATGCTCTTGTAACATTAGGTTTAAATCTCTGTCGATATCCTCTAACTACTGACTTTGCAATGGAAGGTTTTTCAGGTTCTCTGCACAAAGGATCCACAACAGTGACATTTACTCTATAATATTCAAGCCTATCTAACATACAGTGTCTTGCACAGATTTCTTTACTGAAATTGTGTTGTCTTCAGAAAGATTTGCCTAAACTTACGCAAGTTGCTTCACATGAGAAACAAGCTTTGTTTAGTCTTACAACATGTGAAAACTCAATTTATCTATGTATTAAAAAGAGATTAATTTGTCACACAGGGGAGGAACCTAACTAGACTACATACCACAGCTGCTTCTGCAAGCGTTGGAAGCAGAGCCATTACCTGAAAACTGAGGCTGGGAGGAAAGCAAAGCCAGAGTTATCACTTTCCCTCTCTCAAACTACAAGCACTGCTGGAACTTCATAAAGCAATGCTTTCCTCAACTTTCCAGAAAAGAAGTACATACCTTCTACCATAGTACCACCTGGTATCATCAAAAAAAAAGTTCAAGTCCATTTTGAGATTTATATTAAAGCTTCACAGTTATTGCTATCTCTTTTAAAGAGAATTATATGGAATAAATTAACAATTATAGTCAGTTAATTCCAGGAGACCGAAAGTGATCTCAATACTTACTCAGATGCAGTATCCAAATCCCTGTCCTCTACTTCTGTGGCTTCATCTCTGTTTCTTCTACTGTTCTCTTCAGAGCACTGAAATTGAGGCAAGGAATATTACTCTTTGACAAGCGCAGATATCTCAGTAGCAGTTCTCAAAATGTTACTTGTAAGACTGTCGCTGGTCCACAGCATCCACATTGAGCAAAACAGATTCAGCAACATACTAAGTAACATTCCTCTTTCTGACCTTTTCACCTCCATTGGCAAGGTTTGGAGAGGAAGTTTTGGCCTCTGTTTTGTCTTGTGTTGCTGTCTCCCTCCTCCCAGATGATCTCACTAAATTTGGTTTAGGTCTTTGCAACCGCCTTCTATCTGCTGACTTTTCAGTTTTCCTTAAGATATAAAAAAAGGTGATGTACATTATTACCAACAAGAAACTTAAAGTCTTACATGGTTCAAGATGTACTTCAAGAGCATCACAGACTGCATGGGTCAAGACATTGCATGCAGCAAGACAATAAACAGAAAAAAACCCACCGCATCTTTCAGATATTAAAAGACATGCTACAATGTTATGAAAGAAGCATCAAATAAACCTTAACAACTTCGTTGGCTTTCAGTGGAATCTACTTAAAAATACTTGAAGGAAGCATTTCCTGCTGTTAAATAAATAGGAATATTTCTTCTCATAGGGATTCACAATTCATGTCAGTGTGATTAATTTTATATAGAAACAATATAAATCTGCCCTATATACAATGTTTTGCATCTGCCTCTCCTGTCCCCCCATCCCCTTTCAAAGCTGTCTCACTCATGGAAAAACAAACCTCTTTCAAATACCTTGTCCTACTGCCAACATCCACGCGTGACTGAAAAATGGGGTACATACATCACTCTCTGTGTCCTTAACCATTGCAATGGAACATCCTGGGATTCATACATTGACACAGCCCTACATCTTACCAATAATCTTCAGACTGGGAATTACTACCTTTTCTTATATTCTCCCTAGAACAGAACAAATAAAGCTTTGACAGTCTTTATCATGAGTTACCCTTCCAAAAGGGAAAGACAGAAGCCAGCCATGAAAACCAACTCAGCATTAATTAGTACCCCATCTCTAAATCACCTTCAAGAAACTGTATCATGAAATAAGAAGTCAATGATCACGCAAAAATAGAAACCTTAGGCACAGACTTCTTTAAACACCATTTCTCAGTGTAAGAAATAGTCACCAAAATTAGCTTCATAAAGGAGTACAGATACAACAGAGACATTTTGGAGTATCTTCTATCTTAGAAGCTTGCACCAAGTTCTGAAGAGGAACAGTTTCCAAAGAGGAAAGAAGAAATACACCACAGACATGATGTGTACAGCTAATAAGTTCTGACAGACAGCTATGAATGTCAAAGAATTCAGTGAGTTCCTTCTATTAAAAAAACAAAAATCAAATTTCACAGCCAAGCTTTACCCACAATGTGGCAGAATTTCTTCATTCTCTTGCTCTTGCTGGCTGTAGAAAGACTAGTTTGGTTTTTTCCAAAGTTTAGCTACGTCTTTCTCCCTGTTCGTATCATTTAGATCTTAGCTAATGCACTACTACTCAGAAATCAAAATTTCTATCAAAAAACTTCACTGAATATGCAAAACAAATTATCATGATCTCCTGACTCATTCAACCTGCTATGGTCAATTGGAAATATATGCAAATTGAGTAGATACAGGTTTAGTTCAAGTACCACTGCAAAGTAAAATAATTCTACTTACATGATTTCAGACTGTGAACCACCTTCTGATGGACTCGGCTTTTCATCTGTTTTTTGTGAGTGATGTGTATCTGCATTCTGAGAAAGAAATGTTGTAGAAATGAAACAATAAACACAGATGGTATTTTACTGTAATGTAAAGAAAAGCAAAAACAAGATTCCCACAGTGGCTGAGGGTGGAAGCGTCTGCTAGAGGTCTTCTAATCCAACTCTCCTGATCAAGCATACTGGGTTAACCTGGGCCAGATGCCAGGCACTCACCAAAGCTGTTCACTTGCTGCTCTCTGCAGCTGGACAGAGGAGAGAAAATTTAACACAGAGTTCATGGCTTGAGATAAGGACCAGGAGAGAGATCACTCACTAAATACCATCATGGGCAAAACAGGCTCAGCTTAGAGATACGAAGTGAATTTATTACTAACAAAATCAGAAAAGGATAATGAGAAGAAAAATAACCCCTTAAAAACACCTTCCCGACACCTCTCCCTCCTTCCAGTCTACCTCCTACCCCAGCAGTGCAAGGAGACAGAGAATGGGCTCAGTTCATCACCCGAGGCTCCTCCCAACGCTCAGGGAGAGTCGTTCTCCTGCTGCACCCTGGGGTCCCTCACACATAGGACAGTGCTCCATGAACTTCTCCAATGTGGCTCCATCTCATGGGCACCAGTCCTCCTCAAACTGCTGCAGCGTGGGAACCTCTTCCACAGGGTGCAGTCCTCCAAGGACAGGCTGCTCCAGCCAGGGAGCAGGAACCTCTCTCTCCATTGGTCTCGCACGGGGTCACAGCCTCCTCTCAAGCATCCACCTGCTCCACCTCCACAGAGTGCAGGTGCATCTCTGCATCCCCATGGATCCCCACGGGCTGCAGGGCCACAGCTGTTTCACCATGGGCTGCACCACGGCCTGCAGAGGCATCTCGGCTCCAGTGCCCCGAGCACCTCCTCCCCCTCCTTCTCCACTGACCTTGGAGTCTGCAGGGTTGCTCTTCTTACATGTTCTCACTCCACTCTTCTCTGGCCACAGTTACAACTGCACAACCCCTTTTTGTTTTGAATTCCTAAATCTGTTATCACAGAGGCGTTACCATCATTTCTAACTGGCCCAGCCTTAGCCAGCAGCATGTCCATCTTTGGAGCCACCAGGGATTGGCTGTGCTGGGCATGGAAGAAGCTTCCAGCAGCTTCTCACAGAAGCCACCCCTACAGTCCCTTGTTACCAAAAGCAGGCCATGCAAAACCAACACATTAAGCCACCTGGGAGCTGGTTGCCGGATACTGTGTCCAGACAGCTTTTGAATCTTGCCAAGGATGGAGACTCCACAGTCTCTCTGGGCAGCCTCTGGCAGTGCTTGGTAACCCTCACAGTGAAACTGGATTTCCTGGTGTTCAGAAGGAACCTCCTGTCTTGCACTCTTTGCCCATTGTCTCTCATCCTGTCACTGGGCACCCCTGGAAAGAGCCTGGCTCTGTCCTGTTTGCACCCTCCCCTTGGGTTTTTGCGTAACTGTTGAAGAGACCCCCCGAGCCTTCTCTCCAGGTTGAACAGTTCCTGCTCCTTCAGCCTCTTGTTGTAGGAGAGGTGCTTCCACCCCTTTACCATCTGTGTGACCCTTGGAGGGGCTGTCTCCAGTGTGCCCAGGTCTCTCCTACCAGGGAGCCCAGAACGCTCAGTTCTCCAGGTGGCTTCATCAGTGCTGAATGAGGGGCAAGGATCACCTCCCTCGGCCTGCTGGCAACGCTTCTGCTGCTGCAGCCCAGGACACCATTAGCTGTGTGTGCAGCCACAGCACCTTCCTGGTTCAACTCAGAGACCACCAGGACAGCCGGGTTCTTTTCTGCAAAGCTGCTTTCCACCTGGGTGGCTTGCAGCATGGCCTGGTGCCTTGGGTTGTTCCTCCCCCGATGCAGGACTTTGCATCTCCCCTTGCTGAGCTTCTCGAGGTTCCCGTCAGCGCATTTCTGCAGCCTCTCCAGGTCCCTCTGGAGGCCAGTACAACCTTTGGGTGTCTCAGCAATTCCTTCCAGATCTGCCTAATGTGTAAACTTGCTGAGGTTACAGCCTGCCCCATCATCCAGATCATTTGTTGAGCAGCACAAACAACTCAACGCACACTCCACTCAAGTCAGTTTCCAACACCGTGCCAGTAAGCATATATGCCAACAAAATCCTGCTCCAAGGCCTAGCTGTTCATATTGTCCTTCACTTTTGAATAATTAAACTGTTCGGCTGTTTAAATTGTCTATGAGATAAGTCAGGCATGCACAGTATACTTTCTAAATAAATTTAGTTTAACAGACAACTCATTAAACCCAGGAAAACTGGTATTATTTAAATTTTGGTGACGTTCTTAGGCCTGTTGACTGTTATCCATCTGGTGGTGAAAACGTCACGAAAATAACCAAAAAATGGCTTTGATTTACAATCTCCTTTTAATGATCAAGGGCAAGATCTTGAGAAGAACTACATTAAAAAATAATAATACCTTTTTTTCTGTAGTTTCTATAGATTGTTTTTCTTTGCTTCTAATACTTGAAACTGGTAACTCTGAATTCTGGCTTTCCTGTGATGTGTCATCTCTAGTATCTCCAGTTCTCAATTCAGCAGATTCTGCTTCTAGTGTAACATCATTGCTATCTTCAAGCCTGAAACAAATAAAAGAATATAGAAACATTAGTGTATTTGCAGGAAAAAAGCTATTTCTGCTTACAGACAGATCAAGTTGCACAGAAAAACAATGTCATTTTGACACAAAAAAAATACCCATGTTTCAGAGAATCTCACAAAGTTTTAGTAATATTTGCAGAATATAAGCTTTAAAACAACTTTTTTACATCTGCACTGCAATTACAAGATGATGTTAAAATGTCATCTGATTATTCTACACTCATTACTTCTAAGAAAATAAATTTTAACATGAACAACTGTATGCAGATGCTTTTTGCCTCTGATCTTTTGTAACTGTCTAGGTCAAGTCCAAAGGCAAATAACTGTTCCTTCATATGCTTCTAATGAACTAGTAAAGAAAACGAAAGTTTCTGGGAATCTGCATGAAATAACAAACAATTACAATACAGCTAAATATAACAAATTAACATACAAAATTCTAAAGTAGCACTCACAGTGTCATAATGAATTTTTAGATTGACCACATTCCCATATAACAAGTTTAATGAGCAAGTATTCACTTTCTCTCTAGTAAAAGTATGCCCCAAACTGAAACCAAAAGCTTTTCTCTCACCCAGATTCTGCATTAATAAGATCCAAGCAATATTCCTTTTCCACAAGAACCATTTTATTACCGATAAAAATTCCAGGCATATAGTAACTCGACTTAGCAACACTATCAAGCAGTGCTTCAAGAGAAATATTAAAGGTAGGATAAACAATGGTCTTCCTAAACATTCTTAAAAAATGAAATAACTTTTGGAAGTGACTTTGGTAATTATGTACATTAATTTTGCAAGGGCAGCCCATTAGGACAGAGAATATTTTGAGTGTGTAAATCATAAACAGCTTATTAAACCTCAGAAACCAGAAACCAGCACATTCTGTGGCAGTTAAATGGTGGTAAACATGAATTAAATAAAACCAGCATTAAAACTTTAAAGTATTCTCTGGTTTTGCCTAAGCATTCCACTATAAATATTACCTGCATAAACTGACACCACCTTCTCTCTCCATTTGGTTATTCACTGGTAAACAGGACTCTGATCTCTCTTCCTCTGTTACAGAACTCTCATTTTGTTTTCCTTCAACAGCACAATCCACTTCTTCACAGGTAGTATGACCGTCATTGCTTGCATCATGCATCACTTTCTTCCCTGATAGTTAATAAGAATTAAATCAGTTTGGACATTCTGGGAAACACCTTAGAATTCCAGTAATCAGATCCTAGCTACAGTGAAGAAGAGTTAATATAAGACTAAAAATCCTAGTAGAAAAAGTCTAAGTAATAAGATGTAAGAAAACTGTTCTCATCTAAAACAAAGCATTCTTCGATTTAGAATGAAAGCTTATTTTTAAAGGCATTGTTCCACAACCTCCCACATGGGAAATCATGGCAATACAAATCGAAGACCAAATTCTGACTTTTAAGTTTGCAATGACTTTAAATAAAATTTCTATTTGAACGTTTGAAAGTGAGCATTTTTGCCTCTTACTTTTATTAGAGGAGTTCCCTTCTTCAGCAGTTTTTGAAGGAACAGACATTTCTTCTGGAATATTCTCTGCTTCCTGTTCAAGGTCATCTTTTCTCTTCTTCTTTCTCTTTTTTTTTGCTAATCCTGGCTCTAATGCAACCTGTTCCTCTGACTGTTCAGAAATGCCCAGAGATTCCTCATTTTCTTTCTCAGCCATCACACAATCTGCTTCTGTTTCTGTATCAGAAATTCCAGATTCCTGAAGTTCATTTTGATCATTAGCAGCTTCTGTGCTGGCAGCTTTTGCTATTGAGACAACATGGTTCTTGGTTAATAGACTGGTGGAGTACTAGGAGTCATAAATAACAAAGGCAATTCTACTAACAACATTTGTATGCTCATAATATCACTGCCAATACACTGCCAGGCATATGAGCAGGACTGGGGAAAGTCAGACGTTGACTTGCCAGAAAAGCTTCAGCATAGATTAACTTCAGCATTTAATACACAACACATACTGTATATGGGACAACACTTCGCCAGGGGAAAATCAATACGGGATGTAAAGCCCATTTAGTAAATGTCATTGTGCCTGCGCTTTTTCTCAGTTTACACAGTCACATTTGGATTCAGGGAAAATAGACATTGCTGTTTCTATAAAGAATTTCTGTATCTTTGCAGAAATAGGTGATGATGGTTAGAGAATGTATGCCATGAAAAAGTAATTTTCTATCAAGAAATCTATTACAGTTGATCATTCTAAGTTACATAAGAAAGCTGAAATATTATCTAGCTAATAACTGACAAACTATTTTCTGGGTTTAATGAGCTTGTAAAATTTTCCTCCCCATTCTTTTACGGAAATTTTGTCTTGATCCTGTATTAACCACCAAGAACCTNTAAATGAACCAGTTTCCCTGTAATTAAGAAGTCCAAAATGCAAGAGAAGTAGAAAAGCATACTCACATTGCTTTACACACCAAGTACGTTTAATCTATTGCTAAAGTGTAGGAACAGAATTTCACTAAGTGGTTGTAAGTCCTAGTACATGGGATATTTTACTTAATCAAATCCAAAACCAAGGCTATAGAAAAGCAGCAACTATTTATTTTATTTCAATTTTAAGAGATGTTGCTTCCTAGCTGGCATCCCCTTTAAAAAGATGTTCACTTGTTTGTTTCACAATAACATTTACAAAAGAACGGGTCCTTGTGGATCAAACAAGTGAACAACGCCACAGAATTAGGAAGAAAGTAATGAAATGGTGTCAGTGTAACTGTTTTTAATTAAAGCACATCCATGAAAAGTTCTTTCCCAGGTAGTAAGACACAGTGGTGATCAACAGTAATGAAACACAATCTTTATTTTTAACAGACCAGAAGGATAAAACAACCTTTACATGATTCTGTGAAAAGAATCATACCCCTCAGACTCAGGAAGTTAAACTACTATTAAAGGAGAAACAGAACCTTTAAAAGAAGAGGCTTTTAAATGCAAGCAAACTTTCAACACAGAAGAGTTTGCCAGAAATATGATTTTGGCCCAAAAATTCTACAAGTGAATTCATTAGCAACTCAGGGGGATACTTTGAACCGGTAAATTAGAACATCAGTGCTTCAGATTGTGGAAGAGCACTATTTTCACCGTGATATCATGTTTCTGCTCTGTTACTAGTTATTACCATCCTGCAAATCAGTAAACTACTCCTAAAAAAGTTACACTATGAAACTAAGATCTTTTTGCCCTGTCCACAACAGAGAAGGAAAAGATTCCCCATGTGATTTTTCCTCTCCTAGGTTACTGACTACTGCTCTATAATGCCATTTCAAGCACTCTTTTAAAGTACCTCTTGACTTCTTCTGTGACCTTGGAGACTTCTTTTCCTTTGGTTTCTGGCTTTTAACAGTCTTTTGCTTCCTCTTTTCCTCATCTGCTAAGACCTTCTCAAGAAGCTGGGCAAAGAATTCAAAATCAAAGGGTCGTTTTTCTTCTATCAAATTAAAGCAAAGAAATAGAACAGATTTCAAAGTTGATTTTTTTTTGAGTTTCAGCTTTTTAAAATAATCAGTGATACATGACATGATATTAAAAAGCAAAGGTTATATACGTTTAAACAGAGAATTCTTCATGAAAATATTTTCTCCATCACTTGCGTAGGGGATGAAGTTGACATAAAGGTGACTGGATTATGGTAGCTTAGTTTTAAAAAACAAATTATAAAACTAAGTAGTTCAGAAAACTTAAGAACTGACAAGTATATAAACTGTACCATAGTACCAAATAATGTATTACTATGCTGCTGTAGGACATATGTGCCTCATGCAACTAACAAAGAAAGTCTTTAAGGACTCTCAAAGCAGTTTACAATAAATAACTCCTAGAAATTCCCACGAGTCAGAATTATCTTCAACTGAATATACAGAAGGAAGTTTATATTAATTTCATTTAGCAGACATCTAGGAAAGACAGAAAATAAACCTAAAGATCATTACTGTGAACTATGCTTGTTATAAAAAACTAAGACTCCATAGCTTCTGGACTCATCTATGAGCAAAAACTTTCTTGTAAGTAATTCAAACATGGCAAAGCACAGAAATTACCATGAAAAAAAATGGCTACCATTTAATGACTCAGTGTAGGGTGGGAAACATTTACTTACTGAAAGCTTTGTCTATTCTCCATCCATTAGCTTTTTCCTCACGTTTGAACTTGTTCTAAAATCAAATGCACAGTTGTGTTTAACATTAAGCAAGAAATGCAACAATATGTTGTACAAAATGGCAGCTCAAGATAAGCCTTCAGTGCAACAAACCAACTAAAGTTGTTGAAATTTACGTGCACATTCACAGAACACAGGTTTGTAAATAATTTTTAAATTTAAGATCTCTTACCATAGGTATCCCAGTAACACTTTTTTTATTATTTTCTACACCTTTTCCTGACTTTTAATCTAACCAAGGTTTGAAACAGCAAAGACTTTCCCAGTTGTGTACAACGAAAGAGACAACACAGAAGCCCCTCACCAAACAGCCACTTAGGACTATCCGCATTCTTCAGCTAAAACAAAGTGTGTCTAAGTATGCTAGATTTACTAGATAAATTCACTGAAATTCAACCAGCATTTTAACATTTCAGATACTTACAACCTCTTGAAATAGGTATTAAAAAAAGGCATTACTATGGAGAAAATTCGCATCAAAATTATCAACACTAACAGAGGAAGCATCAGAATGCAAAAAAAGAAAAGTAAAACCAAGTGTTTAATTACTCTATTGAGTGCTTTAATTTGTACCTTAATTTCTGCTCTGGCTCTGTGAGGAAACAGCCGTCCAATCAAGGAGAAGTCTGTTCCTACCATACTGATAGCTAGAAAGAACATGTCTGTTTCTAGAAGGGAAAAGAAAGAAAAAATTATACACACTTAAGTATTTACTAAACCACCCTTCTTGCTATCAGAAATAAAAACACCTTGCAAACTTAATGTCATAAGATCAGTAACTTTGAGGCTGTTTACTGTAGCTGCAAGTCCAGGTGAGTATATGTGGAGTGTGTTTGTTATTTTACCTACATCCTTCTAGTAACATTTGCTGAACGAACTATCAACAGAAAGAATTGTCTAATCTATCAGAAAACCGCAGAAGTATGTTTTCTAAAGCTAGTAAATCAAAGCTAACCAATCCAAAATTGTCTGTGTCCATTTTTATTACGAACACAAGCACAAACAGAATTCAGCAAACACCACGTAAATCTACTGTCTCAATTATTATTTAACAGGAAAAGAGCACATTCCAAAAAGAGCATAGTGAATTCTGAAGCTAATTTTTCCATCTACAGCTGTAAAAAGCAATTTGCAATTGTAAAAAGTCTTGCACAGTGTTGTAAGCTGAGATAAAAGTCAGTTGACAGCAGGAGTAATGAAGAACCCAACCCACCCACTCATAAAAACACAGCTGTGCATTTGCACTGAAATCAGTCCACACAGAGATACCTTACACAATCTATTCCTGCCTATGCTGGAAGAACCTAGTTAAGTACCATACAGAGCTTAAGTATCTGTAAGTCAGAATCCAAAACCATGCTTTTGATAAAGCAGACTAGCATTTCCTCAGCATCTGAATATCCATGGCAGAAAAAAGCACAGGTAGCCTACATATTAAAAGGTGCTGGATTTTTAAAAAATGCCAGTTTTCATAGTAAATATCACAGCTCTGCTTGTTGTAAGAGTTTGGAGGGTTGAGATGACATGACATGTAAGCAGATCCATTTATTCCATTGGGGACAAAAACTGTCAAGTATAAAGCATAGTTGGAAAGCTAGGACTTTTCTGCAGACTCAAAACTTGAAATCAAAAATACACTCACCTTTATTTGACCACGGTTTTGTGTAAAAACTTTTCCTGAAGCTAGAATATGTCGTTGTAGAGCCACGCTCAAAGATGGGATCATTTTCTTCTACAACACATGGACCTTTTGTTCTTAGAACTTCTACAGTTAAGCTGGGAAAGGAAACACACAAAAAGACTCACCTCAAAATATTGCTACGAATACAGTGGATGTTTATAAGACAGCTGTTCAAATTTTTTGCCACAAGTGAGCATTTCTACTGTGTAATTAATTTTAATAATTACACTAACGTACTTTAATGGGAGAGTGCAGCAAGAAATCACTACCCTATTCACCCTGTGTAAGTAAATTTGCTTTTTCTGCTTTTTAAGATATAATACAGACAGACATAATTAAGTGTCTTTAAAAAAAAAACTTTTTAACATTTGAGAAATCTATTTTGCAAAACCATGAGAACCTCTCAGTATCCTTCTATAATACTTTCAAATTCTTTTACCAGGCCCTCTTTATCCTTAAACCTTGGCTTAAATCTCATGTTAATATCTATAGAGAACTCAGAAATTTGATAATCTACTTTTTAAAAGTCATATTTTAAGCAAAGTTACTGAAAGCACTGACAGAAGAATAAAGCAGCAATATGCAAGATGCAAAACTGGAGGAAATCATACTGAAAACCAAATAATAATAAGCAGATACGTGTTAGCTGTGAGAAGCAACAAAGCTAAATAGAAGACATTTGGAAGTTTGGCAAATCTTCAGTGTTCACTCACTGTAATAAAATATGTAATCTTCCTCTCTACTTCCTTCCCCAAAAGCATTTCTCATAAAGCATGCCATTACAGAGATGCAGATTACTGCTGCTCGTATTTTGCCACACACTTGCGCTGTTTCCCAAGTTAGCGTAGCTCAACTCTCAAACATAAATGCACTCATACTCGTCCCAGTCCAAAGTAGTCCTCTATTTACAAACTAAGCTGCAATGCAGTACTTTCCATGAGTCAGGCACAGATTTCACCTTTCTTCATCCAGAATGATTGAACCATCTTCTGCTACTTTCACACGAGGAACGAGAAGTGGGCCATCCTGGCTCTCTTCCTCATTCTCTTCTTCTTCCTCCTCCTCTTCTTCATGATCAGGAGTACTTTTCTCTTCCTGTCTACAATTTTTAAGGCAGCAAGCAAAAATACTGTTAAGTGTTTTGAATTGCTGCGAGGTATGCCAGACATTCAAAAATTTGATGAACCACCCAGCAATGCAACACATCAAGAAATTAGTCAATACGTGAATTTTGAAATCTGCTTTTCATTCTACTCTAAAATGGAAATATGCAAAAACTTAACACTGAAAGCAAAATGTTCTTTAACCACCCCATCTGCTCAAATTACAATTTTTATAAATTAGGCAGTGATATTGAAACAGTAAAAAAATATACCTACATTGATAGTATTATCACAGAAATGCAGTTTTTTTACACCAGAAATTTTTTTGACTATACTTCACCATCAAGACTTACTCTTTCATTTGACTCAGTGCAGAACTTTTTTCTGTTCTCTTTTCTTCCGCCAGTGAAGATCTAGAATTTCAGAAAAAGCTAGAGATGATTGCTTGTACAGATACATTTCTGCTTTATTCTACAAAACTGGCTTTCAGTGGACAATGGACAAAGAAACACAAAGCTTTTTTTTTTCAATTCTTAGTATCACATCACATGACACAACCACCACTGCTTAATGAATTTTGCCCTTTTTTGTATAGGCAGGGACAAAAAAAGATATTTCAAGCAGAAATCCAGTGCAAGGATACAGGGAATGTGAGAGCATTTTGCTTGTTACCTCCGTAGGGACTGTTAAGTGTAGAAGAAAAAACAAGGGCAGTGATAAATAAAACACATAAGCACACAAACATGAACAAGCAGGTGATAACACACAATTCCAGAAAGCTCATCTGCTACTGAAAGAACAGGACTTGGATAAGCATACTTCTATTCATGCGATTGCTTTTGGTAGTTGCAGGAAAAAGGCCCTGCTCTGCTCTCTGTGGCAGTCTGTGCAGCCAGCTGCATCAGTTTTCTCTGTATGCACCTCTGCCTTACTACTGGTGAAACGTGTCAGTGGAACAGCAACAGCTACACCCATTCCGTTGGAACATCAAGACCCCATGGGTCTTGCAGTGCCTTTTGTACTGCAGCACCTAGAAGGAGAAATGCTTAGCTTCCTGAGTCCACTAGCTCTGGTAGGCAATTATAACATCCCTAACAGCGACAACTAAAAATTTCAAAGCAGGCAGTTGAAAAAAAAATTCTACTAGTCTGTCTTTCTACAGAGATAAATCAACACTAGGGACAGGTTCATGTTCGTGTATTTCAACAAGTACACGAAGCTGCATTCTCACTTCTGTACTAGAATTAAGTAGACGTGCAAACTAGAAGCTAGTCTAGAAGCTTTTGTTACCATTGCAACAATACTGTATCTGTGCTAATACTCCGTATTTAAGTAATAGAGAAGTCAAAAAGTAATTTAACCCAAGGACAGAGGAAAAAGTCATACTTACTTCATCGGATTGTTTTCTGGCAGATAGTATATTAAGTCCCTCATTGTCATTTTAGAACGATCTGGTGGAGAGCGTCCTTCAATTACTGGAGGCCTGTGTTTCAACTTCTTCCATACAAAACGAAACAAATGAAAACAACAAACACTTAGATTCACCCTAGAAGTGTTTTTATATTTCACGAATTATTATTACTTTGTTTGTTTACAAAGTACCCCATTCATGGAATTTTGTTGTTCACACACCCAACAGCACTCCCAAGGACTAAAACAAGATTATCTTAAAAGTGTCCATTTCTCAGAGAGGGCATTACAGACCCTTAAGTCACTTACCCTTTCTGAGGCACTCAATACCTGGCACAAATAAGTTAGAAGTTATTCAAAATTACAGAACCCTGACAATGATCAATCTGAAAAAATATGAGACATCCCAAATCCAAGCTTCTTGCAGCATACTCCCGTGCTGTATTACCAACTGTGAAACTCTCAAAACTGGAATGTTGACTATGAAATAAAACCAGGTGTCATGTCAAAAAGATTTGTGTTCTAATCAAATAAAAAGATATACAATTCCTTGTGAAATTTGTATTATTAGGAAACAAAGTGCTGCTACTGCTTATGAACAGAATAAACACATGAGAATTATGAGGTATGGCAGACTCCAGCAGCAAGCAGCTGATGATCCTCAGAAAACACTACTGCAAAGAGACAATGTATGCAAGGTGAATCAGGTCTTGCCCTTCACAGATAAGCATTGCTCAACACAGAGGCCTTACCATCCGCTCTTTCTTCAGCTCTTCTTTAAGCATTTCTCTTAATTTCCGAGCTTTGAGGATCCTTTCACGGTCAGAACACGTTCGTTTGACTTTCTCAGGAGAAGGCTTTGCAGGTAGCTTTTCCTCCTGTGTTCGTGATCTTTCCTGTGTTGGTCTCTCCTTGAGAGGTGAAGGTACATTCTTCTGCAAGCTATCATCACTTTTCTGAGCAGCTACACCAACAGTTTGCTCTTTGTTCACAGATTTTTTTAGCGGTGAAAATTGTGGCACTTGTGGCACAGGTGTTTTCTTCTCAGGAAGCATGGGAGACTTAACAGAGCTTTCAACATTACTCTTTTCTAATGGGGAGGGATCTTTCTGAAGCAAAGCACTGCCATCAGAAGCCTGTGATGTTCGCCTCTGTGGTTTTGGTGCAGAACGGTGAGCAGACGATGGTCCAGCTCTGGGTTTGACAAGATTTGGCATGGTGGAGATGCGTTTTCTTCTCTGTGTAAGCATCTCTGCAGGTTTACTAGCTTCCCCAGTGTCACTTGTATCATCAGCCTTGTCATTGCTGGAAAATTTAAGAGAGTATTCTGAAGCACTTTACAGTGACAGATTTGTTACTCTTACTTTCAAGATGTGTTTATGGGCCAATCAGTACAAACACCAGGCTACAGGAAAGCAGTTATATACAAGAAGCCATGCCAGGACCAACCTGTAGCTGGTACTTGCTCATAAAATTATCAGCTATAAGAACTGGCATATTATTTTCTAATACTAATTACTGATCAACAAGCTTGCAACGGTAACATGTTCCCACATCTCACCTCTTTTTTTTTGAAGACCCTCTCCTTTCAACCGAAAATACCAGCACCATAAAGCTTTATAAAAAATTACCCACATTACATAGGGGACATATTAAAAAACATTTTAACAAAGCTATATGTAACAAGTAGTTTGATGACTTTTATTACAATAAATGTGAACATTCCTCTTACACATTTGCAAGTACATGATATGTAAACTGTATCTTCCAGAAAAACTTTGACAGTCAAACTGATGCTCACACTTAACACATCAACAGCCCTTAGCTTCCCTGGAAAATTTTGTTATCTAAGTACCTTTTCTATCACTTATGCAGAAATAATTTTCAAAGTGCAAATAAAATTGCCAACCACTATGATCATCCCAAATCTGCTGACTCCACCAGCGGTTGCCTTCATGGCTGTTGCTCATAGTAAGACTGCAGTATAATTATAACTGAGTCATAAAGAGGGATTTTTTTTTAATTTTATGTTGGAACCATGCCTCGTTTCTGTATGTAAGGACAACCACACTCATGGTTCACTTAGACATTTTTTAAAATGGTCAGAAGCAAATGCTTTCCAAGGAATATAACAAAAGTATAAACATACAGTGAAACTTTTCAAAATTCTCTCCAGCTACTGTCGGTGATTCAGGGAAATGCTGCAGATGATGTGTTTGCACTTAGCAGCCTCTGTTAAACGGCTGAATCAATTTGTCCCACTCTGTGAGTTCATACTCCTAGGAACACATTTTTAGTACAGAACATCCTTGGGCAAAGAGTTCAGAGGGCTTATTACATGGTGCCTACTTGTGTGTGTTGAATGAGATCCTTGCAAGTTCCACTCAACACCTACTGTTCTTTTTACAGCAGGAGACAGTGGAAAGTAATTCTTCATTCACCTTTCCCATACCACCTGTGTTACGTGGAGTTTTTAATCAGAGTGCAACACTGGGTTTCTGAACAGTTAAATACTATTTAACAGAAACTGTATTAAAAAATTGGAATTATCTTACACTTATAAAATTTTGACTTCCCTGATAATTAACAAAACTTATTCGGTATATAGAAAACAAAACAGTGTAAAGTGACTGATGCTACAGACACAGACTTGAGCAGCTGTGAGTGAAGTGATCAGTGTCTGCCCCTCCACTT